>JAOWAW010108492.1:0-14070 GCA_028565695.1 Nicola tetela
AAGCTGCTATGAACCTACTCCCATAGGGGTTTTTGTGTAACTTGGGTAGCCAATGTAGATAGGGTAAGCAACGTGCATGTTCCGGTATGTCCAATTTAAATTTGTGCGTGTGTCATTAAAGACAGAAAGAAAGAAAGAAAGAAAGAAAGAAAGAAAGGAAAAATGGAGAGCCACAGCCAGGGATCGAACCGGGGTCTTGGGATTTGCGCTCCCATGTCATAACCACTAGATCACTGTGGATCTCACCTCTGGTCTGCAGACAACTGCTGATTTTCCTCAGAATACTGACAAAGTATGCTGACTTCTATCTGGCTGACCGGGACATGCACTGTTGTGTGTGTGTGTGTGTGTGTGTGTGTGTTTGTGCGTGCGTGTGCGTGTGTGAGAGAGCTGAGAGGTGTGGAAAGGAGTGAGTTGACAGGTGTGGAAAGTGGTGCATGTATAATTTTAACTCCCTCTCCTCCTTTGTGCATCTCAACTCACCCACTGCAACCATGTGAGTTGAGACATTTAATTTTACGCAGTTAATTTTTGACAGGCACCATTTCATGGTTTCAAGTTTGCCCTTGGCATAACTAATTTATTACCCTCCCAGCCTTTGAAAAGTGAGAAAATGATTGGTTATGATTCTCCTGGCTTGAATGGGTTTCGTAAATTATACTGTTTTGATGAAGTTCAATACCTTGACCTGTGAAGAGTGGAGTTGACACAGGCCGTGTCTCCTATCGAATGGCCCCATAGTGCAATGTGCTCACACTATTAGTATCTGATGATCTGTACTATGTTAAAACCAGTGCCATACATTGATGATGAATGTCATAACTTTGCGCGGGCTGAATCACCAACTTATTCAGTAATTCATGCAAAGAATTGTCTTGTGCTCTTCCAAGTCCTTTCCTGATCTGTCTTCCCAAGGGTAATTGTCCCAGTGTTACTAATACTTACTATCACAACCGCAAATTTCAGTTCTTGGTTTAGCTCAGTGTTCATAAATAGCCATTGTGCCTGTATACTCTACATCTACAATGCCATGAACTCTGCAGATCTTGTCTTTATTAATCTGATCTCATTCACTGATATGTACTCACTGTGTTGCCTTCATGAGACGAAAACAAACAACACGTGTGCACATATGTTCCCAGAAACATGCACATGTTTGTGGGTGTGAGTTCAACACACACTACATATACCTTTACCAGTACAGTGTGGAATGTCTGTAGTCGGATGTATAACTGACTGTCAATCTTTTGGTAGCACCAACCTTCAATATTGGTAGAAATTTTGTAAAACTCTCCACTATTTAAAATTCTGTACTTTTTATATCATGTCAGCTAAAGTTTGGTAATAATTTGATAAAATTTGGTTTAGATCATTCGCAAAGTTGCTGGTCCATGCCATAGGCAAACTAGACAAAACAAGAAATAGCTTGTGGTGCTTGTTCCCTGCATGTGAATATTTGAATTCACTCAATGTGATACATCAGTACGGTTGCAGCACTTGATGTATAGCGCTCAGTGAACCAGAACTTAAAGACTTTTTATTATCCATTGAAATCAGTCGAAGATCGGTGTGTAGGCATATTTTGTACCAATTTCAGCAGTCAGCAAGGAAGGAATTAAATCAGTAAGTTACCGATTTTATCGGTAACATCACCAACTCTGCCAGTATGTATACTCAAACACACATACACACAGACACTCACTTGCACTCACTACATCACAAAGCTTCAATGTATCTGTAGATATGTGCAGTTGTCTCTCAAGAGACTTGATTTCTTCAACAAGGCCTGACCATGACCTCCTACAAGTTGTGCCAATACTGAGCTCAAAAATTATACTTACATGTTAAATGGGGAAAAAAAAACTGTTCAGATTTTGATTTCCAAAGGGTTCATGAAAACATCCCACACATTGATTAACAAATTATTAATATTATCTTTGTTGACAACTGATGTGAAGTCAGGGAACTAGGTCACTATGGCAACTAGAAATTCACCCAATGTGATATCTAAACATTGGTAAACATTCAGGCCTGGTGTTTTGATCTGTGGGAAACAAATACTCTTCAAATAAGCACTCTTCCAGCAGATGTCTGTGTTTGGTAAAGGCCACTTGCTCTGGTGTTTAGTTTCAGTAATGATGTCTAATAATCGCACCACTTCCGTTGTCAATGGCTATGCTTGCAAGAGTAAAGACAAGCCACAATTAAGCTGACACTTCGTACGTACTTGTCTCCATCATTTCAGTCTTTGAGACAAACGTACTGACTTCACTTTGACCTAATGAAAAAATACAAGAATGTATAAAAAAGTTAACTTTGAATTTAAGCTGCAGATACCATTACCTGTACATAGAAATGCACACAGGGAACATGCATGAGGTGAAAAGACACTGACCTCTGAACTTTGATTATTTGAGAAACAAACAATAAAGCACACCTAACACTACTTCCTATCAGTTTACCAAAAACACAATGTCACACATGCACACACATAGACACACACAGAGCCAATACACACTCTGTAGAGACAGAAGTGTGAAGAAGTGAATGTCCACAAAAAAACTAGAGCCAACATACGGAAGTACTCCATCCATTCAAATGTAATGATTAGGGATTTTTAAGGCTACGCCTCTGCCTGATTTCTAATGTACATCAGGTTGCATTCTAGGATGTCTCATTTAGAAACAATAAATCTATAAGTTGGATTGAGGCGGAACCCATATGCATTGCATGCAAACTACAGCAAGAGAAAGAGCTTAGTCTGCACAGTGTATGAAAATGGTGTCTAAGCCACTTTGCTAAACACTCAATTTTTGTGGTGTCTGGAGTTTTCAAACACCTGCCCTACCTTTAGAAGGGATATAGCTGCCCGATGTTGCTCCCTGGGCAAAGGCAAACAACTCAAAGATTAATTTTTGAAGCAATCTGATGAAATTTACTTATGAGCACCACAGAATTCATTTTACATCATAATGATATAGGTTTCCAGGTTTAAGGTGGCATGTCCCCACTTGTGGTGACACCATGGCAGACCCCACAGGGTACGTAAGTTCATGCTCAGACCTTGCCATTGTGACATCACAACTGGGTTGAGCCACCTTAAAGCATATATTTGTTTCACTAGCTTAGGGAGGATAAACACTGAACAAAGGATACAAGGTCAAATTAAACAGGCTCTTTAAAGGGCATCTGCACCCAAAAATCAAAGTTTTGCCAGTTCATCTTCCCTTCGGAAGGCCTCTGTGTGAAGCAGCGGAAGTGTGAGCTGCCAGCTTTCGCTGGTGTCCGAAGGCAGCTACATGATCTCACATGCGCCTGTAACGTAAGTTGTCCCAAGCTTCCTGCTCTGCTTCTACATGTACATGTAGTTGCATGTAGATCTATGTACAATGGCTATGTTCAGGATCTCTGGTCTGAATAGGAAGGAGAGGCCACTTGTGCAGCTCCCTGCTTAGATTTTGGTTATGGCAGCAAGGACTGACATCTTCCAGGATGTAGGCAAGAGGTGCAATACGACAACTGTGAGGACTTGGTGGCCTCTTCCTCCCTGTTTGGATAGGAAATTGTCTGCATAGCTAATGCACATGCATGTAGATCTGCATGCAACTACATGTACATGCAGAAGCATGACTCGAAGCTTTGTACAACTTACATCAAGGGGGAGTGAGTCATGAAGCTCCATTCGGTTGCGATTGATCAGTGAAGGACTGCAGCCCTCACTCCTGTTGCTTCACACGAAGACCTTCTGAAGGGACGAAGACAATCTGGTGAAAGTTTGATTTTTAGGTGTGGATACCCTTAAAGTTATTGTTGGTGACTCTATTTTCATATTTGCCTATTAGTCAAAGCAATCTTCCCTCATCTGCTCTTAAGGCTGCCTACCGATAGCTTGGTCAGGCTAGTGTGTTTACTGTCCAGCGCAGAAACGGCCGACCTCCTTCGCTTCATTGCCATGGAAAATGATTCACGGACCTGTGAATGTCAAAGCAAACAGCAAAGGTTCAGATGCCATAGAAATAATTTTTCCTTGTGGAGAGCATGTCAGCCAACAGCACACAACACAAGTGTAAGTATTCCACAGTAGCAGTACACTGTGCACGAAATGCATAGTGCTCATGCAACTATAATATTTCAGTCCAGAACAGAACAGAATGCTGGAGAACTTTGCTGTGCAAATATTTGCAACCTCATCAAACCTGAAATTGTGATTCATGTACTACCTGCAAAAATCACTTTAAAAATCTGCAAATTCACATTATGAGACTGACCTTCTCGTTGAGGAGAATGTGGAAGATGAATAGGAAAAGCCCCTGTAAAGACATATAATAAATAATGAAATAGGAGGTGAAGGAGAAGAAAGAGGAAGAGAAGGAGGACGAAAGAAGGCAGTCCCATAATCTGAGAAGCTTGAAATTTTGAAATGAATTCAGAATTCCTGCCGATCAAATTGTATAGTTTTGAGGATGTTGGCTTACAACATAGACATTCTCAGGTCTTCATTTGCTACTTGACAGAATATAATCATTGATAAAGCAGCATTGTTATGATCTGATGCTAAGCTCTCTGGAATAATCAACAGCTCAAAGGGTGGTGGTGGTGTGTGCAGCTCTCTTCTCCTCACCTGTAGAGAGTTAAAAATTGTGAATAAATAATGAAGAGCAGTTGTGTTCTCGTCTACGGCCAACAGACCAAATATCCAAGTGAGCCCCAGAAGTGGAAGGAGCAATGCTGATGCCTTTAGACCAGCCCTAAAAAGATCAAGATTAAGAGAAGGAGAAAGAAGTGGATCAATCCACTGAAAACCTTGTTCACGGACAACACAATGTCCATTGGCAAGTTAAATTAGTGTGTTAGTCAGTGGAAGGGAAACATACACCTTTCTTCAAAGTTGCCCGTTTCTCCTAGCAATTCCAAACTCTACTTGTTGTGCTACATTATAATGGCATACAGCACTTGCTGTTGAACAGATACCTGTGCAAGTATGTTTATTGTAGAGAAAATGCAAAAATGAAACAATTGCAATGAGTTCATTCCACTTGCTGTCTGTGTATGCAAGACAATGTTACCGCAAAGCCCCTGAATGGGTAGCCATCGCTCTGGTATGTATGGTAGAATGGAAATATTGACAATTTGGTAATTACACCAATTTCAGAGCATCACATACTTTGCAGCTGCAGATGCAGTTGGCTTCCTTGAGAGGAGAACACGTAAAGTGACGATGTAAACGAAAATGTTGAACTAAAGGAAGAAGAAGAAGAAGAAGAAGAAGAAGAAGAAGAAGAAGAAGAAGAAGAAGAAGAAACAATTACATACACCCTTGATGTTCAGTCAGAGGGAGGCACAGTGGTAGGTTTGAATGGCATAAATCAACCAACTGAGTGAGAGCCAATGACTGGGGAACTAACTAGGGGGACCACCTAGGGGAACTACCCAGGAGAACTACCTAGCGGAAGCACCTAGAGGAGTCACCGGGGGGGGGGGGGGGAACTACCAAGGGGTTATGAGAGCCACTTAGGAGAACCACCTAGGGGAACTACCTAGGGAAACTATCTAGGGAAACTGAGAAAAGATTATTTATCTTCTCCAGCTGAAATTTCTTGAGACAATGGTTGGACTGTTTAGGCCTGGGCCTTGGTCAGCCTAGCTTTTTCTGTCTGACAAAGGCCCTGGGAACTGGGCTGAACATTTAATGTCTATTCATCAAATTTCAGCCAGGGAAGCCCGAGAGTCTTTCCTGAGGATCATTAAGGCAACTTCTTTGAGAGCAGAACCCAAACATATCTATGATAGTCTGGTGTACATGTTTTGAGCACACGTTCTTAAAAGGCCCATATGTTTCCTTGGCAACAGTTGACTTTTATGGTGTCACTTACATGTCATAAAACTGTTGTGGTTTCCAGCCATCTTGTGTTGCTGGACTGATGGGAAGGTTGAGAATTTTTCAGTTAACTTTGAATAGCAACAACACTGCATGAACCACTGTATTACACACACCTGCTGTTTTTAAGCAGGTACAAACATGTTTTGGCATAAACAGGTTGAGTTCACATGTTAATTAAAAGCAACAAGATCCATGTAATTTGTAATGGATCGCATCAACACATTGTTATAGATAGGCATGCCCTATAGAGAGATGTATTATCATGTATTGACATTAGACATCCATGTGAATGACTATTGCTATAAATGGCTTACCAAAATTACAGCTGAAACAGGACCAATGAATGCCCAAATTGTGCTGTTCTCCACGGAGAGCCAACAGCTACAAAACATCGAAAGAACAAAGATAAACAAATGGTCACTGTCACTGGAGAGCATGTCCAGACAATGACTTCACACTTTGGTCCAAAGACATCAGTCTGCAGTGCGTTTCTCGTGAGAAATGTCCATAAGACATGCATGGAAACATTTCCTTCTCACACATCGCTTGACATCGTGTGAGCAGCTCATTCAATGGACAACATTTGAGTGGCATTTACTTATGTCATTGTGTACATATGTATGTGGAGAGATAGCATCTGATGTCATGTACTTATGGTTTTGTTAACTTCTGTAAACATTCTCAGATTAATGACCTGATCATGAAGAAGGCCAGCGCAACCCTGGCCAAAACATTGTCAAAAAACTATTGTGCTGGTGCTGATGAAGATGGTTTAGCATTAGTTCTTAGATTGTTTGTGCATTTCTAAACATACACACGAGCTGCTGTTATCTCTCAGAAACACTCACTAGCTGGATGTGCCATAGTCATCGTGTCGGATTCCAGCAGCTATTGCAACAACAAATAGTGGCAAACCTACAAAAAGTACAAAAACACGGAAAGGTCAAGTTTACAAATTACATGTGAACAGTTTTTCAATGTAGACATGCACACTCACCCCAGCCAACCGGCAAGTATATGCGACTCCTGTCTAGTCGACTTTTCATCACATCAACCACCATGTAGTAGAGCTGTATGCCTTCGATGGCCATCCACATGAAAGCCGCTGTGAAAAAGTAATGGAGAAGACCAGCCACAATTCCACAGCCAGTCTGTTGAAGAAACAAAGAATGAAAGGATGTTAGTTTTTGTGTGGGTATTGTTTTGAATTTCATGAAAAAAACACTGCACAACTACATTTACTTTCTGCCACACATGTATTTTTGTTGAAGGTTAGGAAACAGCATGGTAATTATAGTGCTGGTTATTCTGGGTGACGTTTGCAATTGGTGCACTCCTCTCAATGTTTGCATACCAGGCACTGGTATATTATACTCATTGCACAACACATACTAGCACAGCCACAATAAGCCATTTGTACTCTAACCCGGATACTGGTACCTATACACTCTTGCTTACTGTTTTCATTTCAATCAATCAAATCTTCAATTAAGCTACACACGAGGGATTTTCCCCAATGATTAACTTAAAACTTTATCGTATGTTCAGATGTGTGGAACAAACTCAATTTGAAAGCATGACAGATGAGCAGCATTCCATTGAGAACACATCAAATGTTACCCGGCTGCCTGTTTCTCTAATTCCAGCAATGAAGACCAGCTGTGCACAAGCCAGTGAAATGGCCAGATTCAAATGGATGAAGTTTTGTGCTCTCCGTGCGTCCGTTTGTGTGTGACTCCTGCAGTGAGGAGTGGAAGCAAGTTTCTCAGAATTTTGAGTCAAATTAAAGACATGAAAGAGAAAAAAAATTCTCCCCATAACTGAGATAACCCAAGGGCAATAGCCAAACAAATTGACAAGGCTCAACATTCCAAAACCAACTTTATAAAAAATAATGTTTGCCAATATGCAAATATGCTTTTATGGTTGAGTAACTCCAATACTGCTAATAGTTACCTGGGTTGATTTTTGCATAATAATTTAGTGCAAAACAATAAAAAAATTTTATTCTCATATTTTATACTTTTTATTATGTTAATCCTATTAAATCAGTTTACAGGCAGACATTCCTCACCTACTTCACTTTCAATATTCAACATGAGACTTTGAATGTGTTCGTAATCGGACAGCTTTGCAACAAGTGTAAGAAGCGTTGGCAGTACTGTCATGGCAACGTAGGTGTACATATTTTGTAGAAATACACACCACTGCTTAGTGTACTCGGCACTGGTCAATTACAAGTACATGCATACAACTTTTCATCTTGTCTGTCACAATTCCTAAGAGATTTTCTCTCAACCCTAACTATGATTGACATTATTTTTCTTACACTTTGCGAACCCAGACAAGAATGATAATCATGGCGGTGAGTGCTGCAAGCGAAATAGCACATCCGACAATCGAGATATACTTGAGAGCTTCTGTGTGCACCGACTACAAGCAAAGGAAGATGAAAGAAGAACAAGAAGACTGTAACATGTCAAAAGTATCTCTCCCTCTTCTCTGCACAAGGAGCGTGCTAATTTCCACATGCTACGTTTTACATGCTCACAGGTCAAGATGCATCTTTAGGGCTGGTTGTTGAACACCATTTTAAAAAAGACAGCAATGTAGTATCATTTTACTGGGGTTATTCACTAATTATCAAAGAGTCTCCATGCATACAGAAGCTTGTGAGCCATCTTTTGATCTTATTATTTCACAAATTATGATTATAATTATTATAAGCTTGTTGTAGATGCACATCAACCCCATGTGAGTACGTACACTAGACTGCACAGGGCTGACCAACACAGAGAAACTTGTCAGATGTGAGCTCAGGCACGTTGTGATGCCAGTTTCCTCATCATTTGTGCTGGTCTGTGTCAAACCACGTGTGTCCCAAGATCCATAATAGTTTTCTTCATATCTGGAAGAAACAGATCACATGAAAAATATGTGACTTCGTTTTTGTTAACAGTGTAATGGTAATTTATTGATACATTTACCTGACTGCTGCTGTGATAATAGTTCCACATGCTAGGATCTTTCCTTTAAATGCTGTGTTCACATTGCTTGCCAGCCCATTTGTTTGTGCAACTTTGTAACAGGTGTAATCAGTGTCACATGAGTCTAACAGGTGTCTGTCAGTCCAGCAGGTATCTTTCCATTAGTATAACCACCTGAAGCACTATGTTAAAAGACCTTTGTATCATGTTACTTGGTATTCTGTTCTTGAACTGTAATAAATCACTTTGTCTTCTTGATACAAACTTACTGTACTTACTTGATCGTCTATGCATATAGACAATTCTTTCTCTACATACCTCCATGAAAAGTTCCAGAAGACACATGTTGGGTTGTTGATTGCCTTTCACAAAATTCACACAACAATATTTTTCCATTACAAGATGCTTAAGCAAAGAATTTTGGTGAGTGTGTGCATGTTTAGTGTTGACTGTCATCTGATTATGATTGCTGGAAATTTTTTGAGGGTGGTGGCCCCTCAAATAGGCTGTTGCAACATTTTGGAGTTCTTAGTGAAGAACACTTTCGTCAAACCATCTCTAGCAGGAGGCATTGTTTTAACAGTTAAAATATTGCCTGGCTGTTAATTTTTTGCATGTTCAATGAATCTGCAGTATGCCTATGCAAAGCCTTTTATAGCCTCAGCCATGAAAAGGGTAAAAGGGTAAAGCAACTATATTTTTTACATGCATTGGCCAAATAGCACATTTTTGCTATTCGAGGGCGTTGCACGGCCTTACCCGGCACCACAGACATGGCCCTACCGAAGTAGGTGAAGCCTCCCCAATTATTTTAAGACCCTGGATGGGGGTCCAGCAAAGCCTCCCAGCCTCAGTTTAGAAGTGAGCGTCTGGCGGATTTGAACCTGCTTCGAATCGCCACCTCTGGGAATGGAACTTGCACGCGCTAACCACTTGCACCACTGAGGTTGGTGTGCAAGATGCCCACAAGATTCCCATATGGTAAGTTTGCCCATACGCTAAGTTTCAGCCTAATAAGACAAGAGACAAACCTTGTAAGGCCTCCAGAAAATTTGCAATTTTAATATTTCAACCACCATTTTCTCTTCAGTCACTGATTTCTGGGTGAGATGACTTTTCACTTCATCACAGAAAGGGTTCTAAGATGAACACATTCCTGTTGAGATGAAGCATTCTCATGAAATTGAAAGGTATCTACGAAGTTCCGCAAAGTGGGTAATGTATAATATATCCCTCTGAAATGGAGATATTCTCTGGCAGCTAAACAAAGCAACCGAAATAAGGGCTTTGTATTTTGTTGGTCCTCTGTGTCTGTTCCAGGCATGAAACTAGAAAAGGAACGGGCATGGCAAAAAAGCTTAGGAGCACTGAAAATTGATCCATGGCTAAAGCTTGTTATACTTCACTATGGAGTATACTGACTCCGTCATTATTAGATAATTAGATGGTATATGATTGTGCCTTTTTACCCACATTAGGTACAACTGTTGGCTGGCTCATATACTGTGCTGGATATGACTGAACAATTCATGCAAACAAAAGGGAACTAGAATTTGACATACACAAAGCACAGTAGAGTATTTCTGATCATGAATATTAATGACTCGGGTCTAGAAAGTTATTGTACATCACAAGATACATCATAATGCAAAGAATAATGACTCAAAACTTGAGAAACTCTTTAGAATTGTTCTGAACTTACAGATTTATTGAGATGTGCAAAGGTGAGCTTGATTGGGGAATCTGGAGGCAGCTGCACAGTCTCACCAAAGCCAAACCCAATTTGGGTGCTGATGATGGCTGTGTTTGACGATGCCTCAGTAAGTGGTTGAGAGCCTGCTGACCTGGAAATAGTCCATACAAAATTATGAAAACCATAAACTGTTGAAGTATCCTGTGTGAAAGAAAGAATTGGTTTAGAATCACCTCTTCTTTAAGCACTTACTGTGAAAGGTTGGTTGTAGGGAGAATCTGGTCCAGGTTTTTGAAGATGACATTTGCAACAGGTACGAAGGAATCTACCACAGGACAATAATAATATGCATTCTCTTAGTGAATGGTATGGAGATCTTGCCAATACTTGCATTCTAGTGGCTTATCGTAAATGGAGAAAAACTATAACTAAAGACTATTCACAATTATTGTGGGGGAAACAAGGATTGCCTGGGTGAAAAGAAGGATGGTATACAGGTGTCTCACTTTGACTAACAGGTACTGGTTGGGGTAAGAAATACCAGTGATATGATATACCAGCCTCGAAGAAGGATAAATATTTGACTTAGGCAGTCTGCACAATTAATGATTATCTTGTATTTGAAAATGAATCCGGACACTAACCTTCCCCGTTCCCTTGAAATTCTCTGAAAACAGCCGCAGGAATGAGGATGGTAGAGACGCTGTCATTCTGACCAGCAAACTGGGTGTACTTTCCACTTCTGTAGTCTGGGAAGATGAGATCAGTTGTGTTCAATGTTGGTTTTGCCTCCACCTTCAAGCCTTGTGTCCATTATAAAGAAGAACAGCAAAAGAGCATGTTTGGTGAACAAAAGAGAAGGGATTGTTTGCACTACACAAATGGGTCAAAATATTTGTAAATGATACTACAGCTATTGTGTGAATGCAAGAGACTTGCTAACATATTTACAGAATGGCAATATAACTCATCAACCTTTCAAATCAAGTTTCCTAGCATGCCCACATGGCTAACAGCATGACACACAGGACACATCTGGTTGTTTGGAAAACTCTGAGGCTAGCCACATTTTCCCACAGCCTCACCGACATTTGGATGAACAACAATAATCTCCTCCTCCGTGTAATAAGTCAACTGGTCAGCAATGTTCTGAGCAAACCCGTTTGTTGCTTGTAGGAGATCAACAGAAGTACTCTACAGGAGCAAGGAGAGGTTACATTGCCGTTACTAGATAATAAAAAAGGCAAATCTAATTTCTCAATCTCAGGGTGTTGACCAGTGAGGGTGTATGTTCAAATGAACTTTGTTGCAGTCACTGCATTTGTGTTCTTGCAATTTATGGGCTTGTGGGCTAATTTGCTACAGCCAAAACCTCTAAGACTAACATGTGATCACCTATCAAGAAGTTCAGGACCACTCTTTTGGTAGGGCCAGTCTGGCTTCCACAAACAGACTCTTTGATCTGCTGGCACATCCATTATTGCTTCAAGTACCCTCATTGTGATCCTAGCTCAGTAGCATTGTCTTACGGAATTGTGCAACCACAGCTTGAATTCTTCAAGTTGCACACTGCTGTATGATGTGTATCTTGCAATAATGTGGTTGAATGGGCCACTTGAAGGAACAATGACATGCATGTGTGGGTGCCGAAGTGGTCTCCTGCTACACTAACTTTTTTCATATGAGGCGAATAAGATGGCTCAACAAATTGCAATTCTCACCTCATCAGCTGCTTTCCAACTGTTAATGTTCTGCTGGTCCAGAAGGTTACTCACTGACTGAAGATACAACTGGAGGACAGACACAGGTGTTACAACTTGAACTAAAAACAAACAAAACAAACAAACAAACCAATTTCTTTTAGAACAAAAAAATTGATCTGATCACATTAAACTTTGAAGTGATCAGACACTGAAGTTCAAAGGCTTAGAACCATTGGTCAGCGTTGTGCTTAGATGGCCAGGGTTAAGGGAAGGTGAGATTGATTGAAAACCATGCGCACCTTCATTACGGAAAGTCATTTGAGGAGAAAACTCTCTCATTGAAGTTGCAGTGCATCATGTGGAGGACTATACAAATGGTAGTAAGATTATTCTGGCAATTAACGGTTCCACCGGAAAAGCTGACTTTTTGCATGCTAAGCTATGTGTGAAGCACAATGAGGTTGCTCCATTGTGCTAAAATGTATGTGCAATGTCTAATGCCCCTCAGTGTACATAATGGGTCTCTATATGTGTGGATACATTAGCTACTGTAGAGTAAAACCAGTCAGTGTCTCTGTAGATCTCTTACAGTAATTTGGTGCCTTTTTGCCTCACCTAAATTAAAGTAACACCTAAAATTTTGCCAGTACAAATAGCGGTATACTGGCCGAGGTCGTTACTGATTTTAAAGTCACATGTACATGTAACAGGATCCAACTACGGTTTACCTGAATTTAAGTTACACTGGAAATGATGCAATATACAGCAGATGCCTTGTAGGTTCTGCCATGTGACATCACAACTGTGTCAAGCTACCTTAAGTTGCAGATGTGCATATACAAATGTATCTCTTTGTTTCATATCTGAATGTAACCATAGGCATATGAATACATACACCCACATATACTAGGTATTTATTATTTTGTTCTTACATGCATGTGTATGCCTGCATTCCTGAATACATTTTTCTGCATCAGTTACAGGGCAGCTTGTGTTCATAACGCATCAGTTAGAGGAAACACAATGCGTACAGGCTCTTTAACTTACATTTGTTAACTTGGTGTTGGTCTGATTTATAGTCTGGTTAGTGAGGATTTTTAACACGCTTGTGGACGTGGCAATATCACCGGGTACCAGATAGGTGAGGTTTCGCTTCTGAAGATCGGTTAAATTAGCCAGCTGGCCAGCTGTGTTAGTTGCAACGGATGCGTTGATCATCCTGACACCACCTGATTTCGACTGCAGCTGTTTTGAGGAGGACAGGATTAAAAGCAAGCATCAGTATTTTGTGTATTTTTACATCAACAGCAACTTAACAACACATGATGGTACTTTGTGTTGACAAGTTTGGTAAAGAATTGATTTATGATTTAGTTGGTTTGTTATCATTAGATTTAGGGGAGAAGAGGTATGTGTGAAACTCCCTTCATGCTACAGGACAAGGAGTTCCATGTTAAGAATAACAAACTTTCTGATGCTTTTCAAGGAGCCTTGGCACCACTTAATAGCTTCATAGATAAGTCTTCTCACACACATTTGCCTGTCTTAAATTAATGCTAACATAAGGGCGGTTCTACCCCTTGGCTGATTTCAGCAGCCTGATAGAAATGGTTGTAACAAAGGATACTGGTTTGAAAGACCTTAATTGGCTGGAAAAGTGAAAGCTGAAAGCTGCTTTGTGATAATGTTGATTGTGCCTGAGAGAGGATCAAAAGAAAAATGGTGGATGAAAACTTTAACTCATTACTGTCTTTGGTGTGCAAGATATCAGCCTAATCTTTTACTGTGGTTTCTGTCTAGGGGGGG
>JAOWAW010108525.1:0-11988 GCA_028565695.1 Nicola tetela
ACCCACCCTAGCACAACACCACCTTCCCCAGTGACACATCACTCATCCCAGTCCAGACTTAACCACCTGAGTCCTACCCCCTTCCCCACCACCCCATCACTGCAATCCACACTCCAGAACGACCCCACCCACCCAGCACCACCCCACCAAACCCAGCCCAACACCACTCAACACACCAAAAAAAATCACTAGAGATAGCTCAGAATACTTCATGTGTATGTGGAAGACACACAAAGACAAAACAGGATGTGCGGCTGGATTTAAGAGCACCTCAAAATACTGTGAATGTGTGTTACAGCCCATCATGAGCTCATTGATTTCTTTATAATTTATATGCCCTGCACCTGCATTGTGACATTGTGAATTGCCTAACTAGCACTTCATTTCACAGCTCACACGACAATTACAATATTACAGGTTTGACAGACATCATGCTGGAAATTCTTCAAACACTATTCATTCATCAGTACAACCAGCAGGGTAGTTTTGTAGCGTCGTTTTGACACTGAAACTAGGGTCTTCTTCAGGCATATGATAGTAATGGCTACTCTGTGTGACTCTTCTTGTAGTGGTGTCTAGATGCTTGGAGAGGACATGGTGTGAAGTGCATGCTAGGTGGTGATGAAATTTTGTGTTAGGTGCAATGCATGCCGAATTTAAAGGAAAGTGCAGTGGTTGGTTATGCCAAGTCAAGCCAAATTTTACTGAGTTCTAGTCCGCTGTCCTGGTTTAGGATCCGGTCCTTTCCTCTCTTTTTCTCGAGTCTCTTGATCACAAGGGCTACTTTTATCTTCCTCTTCGTTGTGTCACTTTCTCTTGCTAGAATCCTAGGCTTCCAGTGCATCGTATGTGCCTCATCATGGATGTGTTGCACCATGGCCGTTCTGTGAATGGCATTTATGCTCACATACTCACTACTTTGCTGTTCGCCCAGTCTCACCGATATATACTCTGGGGCAATCAGTACACCCTAGCGCATAGATTACAGATGTAACTAATTGCATCACTCAGCATGCAAGACCATGGGCTCCTACCACTCCGCTCCATTAGCAATGAAGAACAGTTATATCATTATCTGATATTTTCAAATTTCAGTGTGCTGCTGTGTCTTGTAGAATAATTGTTACATGTAATGATAATGGGCGTTGCTAAGGCTCAGTTTACTCATTCAGTGTATGATATATGAGCCCTGTACAATGGGATGAGACTAAGTCTTGTTGGGACTCTTTTTGGACTAGCTGTTTGTTTTTGCTAAGTCCCTCACTCTCTCTTTCTCTGCCAAAACAAGTAACTTGCTTTCCTAGGTGCCTTTCTCAATTTGCACTTACCCTCACTCTGGTTTATTCTTTTATTTGATCTCAGGGGGTGAATGTCATCTCAGAAATGTTTTCCAAGTTTGACTTGCAAGACGATGAGGGAATAAGTACAGAACAATTTTTCCATGAAAGGTAAACTTATCCCTGGAGAAATCAGTTTGCTTCCTTGCCCTGTGGCCTACCTGCTGTGCTCTTACTCTTTTGTTTAGGCCCCCATACTTTGCCCCAAGACCTTAGGAAGATAACAAAACCACCAATTTCCATAGCAAATCCCCTTTCATTTGATGAACTGGACCGAAATAAGCTTGCTGACATGTTTTGGGGATTGTGTTACATCTACAACCATCTTAAATTTGCCATTTTGTTCTAAAAATAGATCATTTAAAAGAGGAAATGTGGAGATGGTGTTAATAAAAATGAAGGAAATAAGGTTGAAAAAGTCCTAATTTTGATCTAGTTTATGGGTCTGTCTGCCCTTGCTGATCAGTGATGGTGTCATATATTCATTGAGGAAAACATCATCTGGGCACTACCCTCTGCACGTTCAAATGTTCTTTTTCCTCACATCCGAGCAAGAGATCACTTATTCCAGACAGGGCAAAATTCCCAGATGCTTCCGAAGAAGGTCACATAGCTATACGCTGCCCCTGGAGAAGTCTAGACCTCCGCATGTGGTTGAAACATTTTCTGACGGCTTTATCGCACGCAATGCAAGAATTGCATTAAGTTCACATACGCCCACTGGATACCTTAACTTTAAATAACTGTTACTAAGCGACGTAAGAGAAGGCGGAATTACTAGTATATTTGACCGCAATTACGCGCCACGCTAGTGCAGCGTGCCAAGCAAGGCCATACTAGTGAGGATTGTCACCAACTTCAATCGGCAAAGAAAAGGATGTAGCCCGAGCAAAGAAGGTGAGATTGGTACTGGTAGTCTGCTGGTAGTTCGGCCACATTGCCCATGGCTGTCTGGATAAATTGTAGCATTGCGCGTGCTGCGATCAAGAAAACCACAACCGACCTTTCAGGACCAAGCGGTAGTTTGTCCAATGAAGCAAAGGAGCGTCCCCACAAGCTCTTCGGTGAACAGTTCACATTTAATCAGTGCGAAGTCGAAGCTAACCCTCAGCTCACAGCCTATGGAAAGTTTGAATCCGATTCAGTTAGCTTTGATAAGAAGTACAAGCACCTACTCGATGTTTTGTCTGTACTACCTTTAAGGGCCTCTTTCTCCCAGCCCTGTCTCTCACCGGTGAGAAGATGACTGCTTTCTCTGCAGCTGACATGTGATTTGCTGCAATCATGTTGTACACTACAGCATGTATAGTATTCTACAGCATGCTGCCGTGCATGGCTGCAGACCACCCGCATGTGATTTCTCTGCAATGGAAACCACATGTAGGCTATGTAGACTACTAGTATGCAGACATCAATGTATATGTGCCTATGGAGTACGGCTCATGCTATCTGCAATGCAATGCAGGTAGCGATATGCACATGTACGTGTACTAGCGAAACGCTATGGGGCATCCACCATTTTGGATTTCCGAGCCTGTGCAATGAGTTAAACAACCTGAGTAATATCAATCTCACTTCTAGGCTGTGCCGTTCTTTGAGCAAGTAGAGGACGACCCAGTGTGATGATACGTGGCATATAGTATATTACCAAAACCAAAATGACACGTCAACCAAACGATCGACTAAACGTACCTGGTGTGCATGGTTTACTGATGGGTTAACATCTTTCCTTCCTCTTGAGCCCTGAACATGTGTGCTGATGTGAAGGGCTTCCTTAATATATTGAGTGAAGGAACACATGTGTAAAAAGAAACAAAGAGTCTGACTCAGTCCAATTACAAGTCCATTCTTTGTGATGATCTTGGTTGACAAGAGCTGCGACGCAGTGGCGTGTTCCCCTGATCCCTATTGAATTTGCTGCCAGTGATAAAATTATGTTCTGTAGCCAACAAATAATGTGGTCGTAGGAATCAGTGGTTGTGTGAATAGACCTGTCCATTAGGAAGTTTTATTCAATAATCTCAATGCTTGCCAATGCTATCAAAGACACCGGATTTATCCCAATGTATTGTAATCACGTTTGGAAATAATACCTCTGTCCCCAGTTTCAGTGGTGGAAGGCGCTTTGCTGTCTTTGTTGTAGGTGGACTGGTTTCTGCTTGCCATTGCTGCTCTGCTAGTCGTTCCACCAACTGATCAGTTCCATTGTCCTGCCATTTTGATAAAAAAGAACTCTTGTGGGCTAGCACTAATGACCAGAGGGGGTGGCCAAAAATCATCTGAGTAGGAGGTCAGCCAGTAGCAGTCAGTGGCATAATGCAAAGCTCTAGGAGACTAGCATGGAACTCATCCATCTCCATGTCCCCCAATGCGGATGTTGTCTTAAAGAGTTTTTCAAACTTCTTCACAGCCAAGTTTGCATATCCGTTTGATTGATCATAGTATGTGTGGATGTAACATGTGACACTCCCCAGCACTTAAGAAACTCGCAGAAATCATAGCTTGAAAAAGGCGATCCTCTGTCTGTCCATAAGCAAACTGGCACATCCAAGCAAACAAACCACTCTGCCAAAGTGCGTATAGTCAGGTGGGCTGATGATGCTGCGAATGCCTTGGCCACTAGCCATCCAGATAAGCAATCCCTGTAAACGAGATACTTGTAGTCCTGCAAACCCACAGAAATCCGCAGATATGTCTTCAAAGACTCGGGATGGGGCTGGTTCCTGGATAATTGGCTCCTTTTGTATTGAGGCTTTGAAGCACTGACACACATCGCACGTGCGCAGATCATGTCGGTGACATCACTATTTATTGCAGGCCACCAAACAACTGCTAAGCACGTTGTTTGGTCTATTTGACTCCCTGGTTAGCCACAGGAAGTTCATGTAGAACATCCGAATGAGCCAACTGTTGTGTGCCAATCCTGGTGCCTTTTAATAGAAGACCATCTTCAGCGGATAGTTTGTTCCATACTGACCAATAAGGACAGATGTTGATGGGGAGCTGATCGTTGTTGGGAAAACCTATTATCTGATCCTCAGAATATATCAGAGAAGACTTTAAGCTACCCGTGCCAAGGATGACAGAAGAAGACGCTATTGCCCTCGCTAGGCCTGTAGGGACTGGAGAGGGCTCCTGCAGCAATTATTGGGCATCAGTCAGTCTGTCTGTCTGTGTTTTTCCGTCCATCTGATCTACTTATGTCGTGTGAAAACTACTTGCTTGTGGCTTAGTTAGATGCATGATTTGCATACAATCTTGGCGGGTGGCAGAGTTGCTAGCACACACTCTTCTCATCTTTTTCCCTGATGAAATATATGGATCGGGGCTGGCCCATGGCATGGGCAACGGTGCATTGGCTTACATACAGCTGCATGCCAACCGTTGATGATACATGGCTGTATGCTACTCCCTACTACGACTGCAGAACAGAAATTTTAGGAACCATGCAGCTTCCCATGTTGGTCCAGCTCACTCCGTTGCACACAAATCAGTCCAGAAACGTCCCTGGGCCTGACTTTGACTGCCTTCACTAGTATGGCATGCATGTGTGTAGGCAGTCCACTTTACAGTTGGAGTTCAGTGAGTACAGATTTGCAGTGGTGATATTGAGAATGTCCCCAGCCTGGGCAGACTAGCCTGATGCTGTGCAGATTATTCAGACATGTGGGGAAATGCCACCGTGCGGTTTCTCGGAGTCCAGCAACGCAGTTTCTCTAGATTTCTCCCCATCGGTCTAGTACCATGCCAAACAGGCTGTGTCAGGCAGTGCCATGACCGTGGTGATAGCAAGTTGCAACAGATGCAGTTGAAACATGCGCAATTGTGACATGTCGGTGATTATCTCTGATCTGCCCTCCATGCTATGACCAGTCTACATGCACTACATGTAACAGTATCTTTAAAATGTTATGCACACAGAGTCAAGAATACCTGTGAGTGTAGTTCTTCTAGGGTGCTAGATAGAATCAGAATGCATGCGTTATGGTGATCAATATCTGCATGTACTGCACCTGCAGTACAGTGGTGATGAACAGCACAAAAGCCTGTGAGGGCTCCAGATCCATGCGCACTCCTCTTGTTGGAATTAAAGTGTCCTTTCGTCTCAACCAGATTCAATGCAATAATTGTAACACCCAGCTACCTCCACTTGACAGCAGAATTTCCAGGCTCAACAGCCATTCTAGATCAAAGTATTATCTTTCTTGACATTCACAAATCACTCCTCACTGGCCTTACTAGCCTCAATTGCAAAAAGAGCTTTGCCCTCCTATATAAATTTGGAATTTTGCTGAGAAACTTTGACCACAGATTAGCAATTCACTGGTAATTTCTAGAAGACTACAGTTACAGCAATTCAGGAATTAACGGAAATCAACCTTCACATGTTCTGTTTCTTCTTGTTTTCTTGTTCCAGTCGTCTCGACAACATGGAAATCACAACCAAACACATTGCAAAGACCATAATTCATGTCAACAACAGGCTGGACAAGCTGAACTCAAGCCACAGTCACCTCACTAAGATCGTCACCGAGCTTGGTGTTCAACAAATGGACTCAACGCAGTTTGAAAATCCAATGGATACCATTCATCTTCTCACTCGCCAGCAACCAACTCATCTAACAAGTAGCAGCGAAAGGGCGGTTGACCACAGTGATGTTGTTGTTGGTGAGCCAAGCAATCAGTTAGAGAAGCAGTTTGCAGTGTTTGCCAACCGCATGGCCAATATGGAGCGGCAGCAACAGGAACAGTTCAAGGACATCAGTGCACAGCTACGCACACTTAGTGAGCTTGTCTTGCACATGCAGGCACAAGAATAGTCCTCTGGGCGTGTGGCTGATGCCTCTGCAAAAAGGCCAACAGGCAATGAATAATTTCCAGCTTAGCTAGATGAATCAGTGCATGGCATTGCGTTAGATCTCTGAGAAACCGATGCCTAACACAAACCTGGTGGAAAGTGTGCTGCTGCTTCTGAGCAAGCAATCAGATCTTTGTAGATGATTGTTTTAGTTTGTGCCCTGTTTTTGCACTGCACATATTAGTTGTACTTCATTGCGCATAATTACTGCAGTATGACTCATTGCACATGATGTAGCAAAGATTTAATTAGCCTCAGCTATTTTTTTCTTTTCCAATGTCCCCTAGTTGTGACTTATATTTTTAGCAGTGATGCCAATGAGCCATTCCTAATCTGTCGAAGTAGAGCCAACATTCCACCTATGAATTTTAGTTTTTTGACCACCTGCTGGCAAAGCTGATAACATGGTAGTGACTAAATTGGAGCACAGGCTGAATGTGGCTGTCGGCACCATTGTGAAATTAGTAAGACACAGGTAGTCAACACTCACTCATTCTTTAGTTTCAAGTTGGGTATTGAGAGTAGTAGGTAGATCATGAGCAGATGGCCAGAGTGCTATGCCCAGATGCTGAAAGAAGAAGTTGAGTATTTAGTGTAGTAGCCATTGTGCATGGCGATGGCTAGGATTCAGTGCCCAACTTTAGATGCCAAAGAAGTTGGGCATTGAGCACTGTATAATGGTCTGAGTACATGTCTGGCTGAGTGATATGGCATGAGTGGCTAGAGTGTAGTGCCCTAATGCAAGCCAAGTCTTTGGTTGTCTACGCTGGTGTATGGTCTATAGTTACCATTGTCAGGCACTACGGGCACTAAGCATGGCCAGATGAACTTCCCCTGTGACTATCATGTGTGCGTTCATGAGTGCATGGGTCAGCTGTGTGTTTCACAGTACACAGTGCAGTTAGTCGACAGGGGCTAACATACCAAAATTCCATCTCTAGCTATATGACCCACTGTCGAATCCACCCACTGCACTGCAGTCTGTTTTTGCTTTTTTTCGCCTTTTACTCTTTCTTGTAGAGTACAAAAAAAACATATAGTGTATATCATATGGGTAGAACACCTTAGCAGGAGTTATGTATCGAGGCAGAGGAACTCTGTCCGATTCCCATACCCAACAGTTTATCATACTATAGCTAGCATTAATCTCTCTGGGCAATGTTCCAACTGTTTCTCGATCTGCCTCTGTAGTATTAGGTTTACAATACATGGACAGGGCCAGTGAGGCCTCCACACATGCGCACTGAGTGTTGTTGGTACCACAGAACTGAACAACAGCATGCAATCAAGCTTGCTAAACAGAAATTCAACTGGAGGCCATTGTGATCACTGAAGCTGCCAGTTGATTTATCTTCTGACTTCTGGTGGGAAATAGAATTAGATCATTGTCAGTTCACGAGAGTGTGGGCTCTAAATGACCATGAAAACATCAGAATACCAAATTATTATGAGTGACTGAGAGCTCAGAAATGCCAGAAGTGATCTCTCTAGCCATAACTCAAAGAAACAAAGAAAAAAACTAAATATTCTCCCAAGCTGAGAATTTGTCAGAAGAACAAGTGATGTCCACTATAGTGAAAAGACTTTTGATTTGTTTTTCATGTTATAATTACAATAAAAGCTATCATCACTGCTTGGAGGGTAAATTCAACACTGAACCTACAGCAGCATGATGAGCAAATGGAGTGAATGCTTGTTCTGCAGCTGAAATCCTACTTTGGTGCCCAAAACTGAGCAGAGTGTGTGTTCGAAAGGTACAGGTTTTTTTGAATCACAAATAGTATGATATAAAAGAGTAATTCCTTGTCAATCAATTAATCAGCATATTGGTTAGTTCTGTCCTTCACTGCATCAGAACTAGAGGGAGATGGTTGAGCACTATGAACAATCTGTGTCTACTGGTTGGAGAATATCTATGCTGCATAAGCCAGTTTTGCACAACCCTAAACAAATCAAAAGTTGCACAAAAAAGTGCATGGTTTCTTGTGAAACTGAGAGAGAGTATCAGAAAAAAAATTGTGATTAGTGTAGAATGCAAAGATGCATTTCGATTCACAATTACACATGATTGCCCCACGTATACTGTCAGAGAAAAGTAATCAGATATCACCCACTTTAGCATGAAAGAAGCTGATAAATTCGCATGCTGTCCTGAACAAGAACTTATAATTAGAGGTCAAACTCCTAAAACTGGCTGGGACTTAAGGAATCCCTCTCCGCATTGCAATGTATATTCCTTGGATGGGCTGACAGTAGATAACTCATTATTTGCATCTTCATTTGCAATCACCATAACAGCAAACTGCTCTGGGTTTTTCACTATCTCTTTGTAATGACCACTCTCTTCTTTCATCAGATGTTTGTTGCCTTTGTCAGAATTACATTGGGCTTTCTCCTCAACCATTAAAGAGATTTCTGTATCTTTTTGTAGTGAAAGTTTGACATAGCATACATGTGAGTATGACACCACATTAGGAACATCAATACCAAGGTTGTGAATCACTGGACTGGTTGTTGAGCTGCATGATGGGCACACACTGGCAATGGCACCCCCAGAAGATTTCCTAGCCTCACTCACACATACCCTTATTATTATGACTTCTTGTCCCTTCCTTTATGTGCGCTCTTCACCTTCACTGCACGCTGCCCGTAACCTTCTTTCGCTCACCTTTCAATTGTACCAAGTTTATAGAGAGGCACATCAGACAGTCATTGTGGTGTACCTGCAGATGATGTGCTGACAAGTGCCTGGCCAGAGTCTCCCATCACCTAACCTGTATACTTTGACAATTAATCTGAGCTACGCATGCCAGTGCTAGACCTTCCACTAAGAGTCTCTGTTAATGAGATTGAGCCAAACTTTTCCCAAACCGCCTCTTCAGAGAACCACTGAGGACGGGATTTATTGACAGATGAGGTGGAAATATCCCCATAATAGTTTCATTTGAATAAGATCGTTGTGGGCCCAGCCGGACACAACTGTTGGAGCCAGAATCAAGGGAAGAATCGCTCCTTTTGCCTGTGTATGTTTGCGTTTTCCAACGCTCAGTGTTGGCACGTTCTTGTAGGATAGCAGTTCAGAGAAACAGAAGGATGAAGAACCCTTGAGTACTCATCAGTATAGTGAAGATCTGGTAAGAAGTTGTACCAGCATTTGGCAGCACTATTATTAAGCCTGTCACCCATGCCAAACCTAGAGATGCTCATCCACCTGAATGAAACAAAACCTCAAATGATCACTGATGGTACTTTAAGAATCTCCTTTTGGAATGTGGAACTGTAACTGAGCAATTCATTAAATTGCCTCACGTTCTTTCAACCGGCTAGGCTAGCAAACATTAGTGATAATTATTGATACCGATATGGATGTTTTACCATTGGATGCCCCGTGCTATAAGATGCCAAGGATATTACTCGAGTCTAAGACTGGCTGGCACTTTGCAATGTAATACTTTGGTACGCAAGCATTTGATCTCATAGAAGTCTATAATATTACGACACTTGTCATCAGAAGCACATGCTAAATGTCTAGTTAATTGGTGTTACATTGCACCTCGAGGGGGATAGAAATCTGTAGAAATTGTTTAGTTTGTCATGGTGTTGGGATTCCAAATGGAGAACAAAGAATGCGGATTGAATCAATTTCTCTTTAGCAGTAGTCTGCAAGGATTTCTGGCATCTGAGCGGCCCGGGTTTTCTGCTGCTCTTCTTCTGCTTCACTTTCTTCTCTCGTCCAAACCTTCTGGTGTTCAACCGTATCAGTCGGAATCCCAAGGCTCGCCCCAGGGCCGGTGCTTTTCTTTTTTAATTAGAACCGGCAGTCTTTGAGCAGTTACCATCGCAGAGATTTGGCCCAAGTTCTGCCGGGCCGCGGCCATAGCACCCAGCAGGTTCGAGGCAGGCTTCGCCAACTTCTTTCTTTTATTCCCCACTGCATGAGCATTGCTTCTACTGTATGCACGTTAGTGCATGGGCTGCTTTTTTCAAGTTGTTGTGGGTTTTAATTATTGCCTGAGTCTGCTGTGCACATGTTCATAAAAAAAAAAAAAACTGTTTCCTGAGTGTTCCGGGTTATTTTGTCAATTTTTGTGAGCTCTATGTTTCTAGGGGTCTCTCTATGAACGGTTGAAGTTGATTAAACTCCGTTTTGACAAAAACAGCCTTTAAATATCCCGCCATGCACTGAGGCCAGGGGATACAAATTTGCGGCTTCAACGCAGCCCCTCACATAAAAAATCAAATCAAATCGTTGGTTTCTGCCCGGCCAAAAGCCGGCCTACTCAAAAGGCGAGCCACCTGATTCCACAAGTTCGCTAAGTAGATCACCACCATAAGCAAGCTGATTTGGCTAAATAAGAGTTCAACATTGTGGGGGCGCCAAAGGCTGAAGGCTCAGTTAGGGGCTTTCGTTTAACTCAGAAATATTAACTTCAATTATAGTTATGACACCTCATGTGAGGGGCAGAAACACCCTTAAAACGACATAAAAAAAAATATGCACGATCGGAATAAAATTTCCCAGTAATCATTATTTATAGCAAATCAAGATTTGATCGCTGCGATCGATCACTCGTCGTGATCTGTCGTGATCATGCATTGTACTGCAGTTGCGTCGATATCTGTTAAGGAGTAGCGAGAAGAAGAGAACTCACTGGATGTCGCTCAGGCGGCAAAGGTCGTCACTACTGGTACGTGCTTTGCAGGCTTTGGAGATCAAGCAGCTATGACTCTAGGCCTCATTCCCTAGAACAGTGAAGGATTTTCTTTCGTGTTCTGCAACAGGAGCAATTTCCAGGCCATGTCGAAAGACGCAGTCCTAAATGGAGGCGAATGCCTCGTCCGCACGTCCCCTCCGAAAACTAGTGGGAAAACCAGCGCATCGAACGGCGACTGCTTGCCAGGAAGTGCTCGAGGGAGGTATGGCGCACATTCCAAACTGAAAGAATACCCGTTCCCTTCCGAACAGATTCCCCGGTTACATTGGCAAGATCCAGAGGCCAACAAGCTTATCGCTGCCGAGGTAAAGAACTTATAATTATTATTTTTTCCGAATTAAAGTTGTGCGTCGACCGACCACTGTTTCAACACCTTGCACCTCTGTGGCCTTTGTAGACGTAATTTCACGGTAGCACCCAGTTAAAGATAAATTACATCTGCTGAGATTAACGTCATTGCAAATTTCGAAACACGTCAGTCTGCTTTTCGGTTGCGTAAGCGTCCAAAGTCGAAGGTGACTATGGGTCTGCTGACCTGGCAACGGGTCCTACATTGCGGTGGTGTTCTCGCTTTCACATATCGACCTGCAGGCGTTCTGTTTGGTTGTTCAGCGGTGTACGGAAATTATTTTTAGTTAAAGAACCGCTGATCAATGCATTGCGCTCATTTTGTACTCGGGCAAGAGTGATGCCTTGGAAATAATTTTTACTTTCATTCTCTCCTTTCTACGAACGTCCACTTTTGCTGTCTAGAGAGAGTATGCAATAATGAGAAATTGCCCTATTCATCGCGTGTTGTTTGTTGTAGCTTAACTAGTCTTTCTCTTCCTTCCGCTTGCTATTTTTGGTTCTTCTGTTTTGCCTCATTCCCCCACCCACATATTCACTCCGCTCTCTCTCTCTCGCTTTTCATTTAGCTATCTTTTTCTCTCTGTTTCACACACTCTCCTCTCCCTCCTTCCGTCCCCTTCTCTCTCTCCGTCTCTTTTTCTCTCTCTCTCTCTCTCTCTCTCTCTCTCTCTCTCTTTCTCTTTCTCTCTATCTATCTATCCATCAATTTCTCTCTCTCCTCTCCTGT
>JAOWAW010108536.1:3625-25645 GCA_028565695.1 Nicola tetela
AAAAAAATTATACTGAACTGTATACAGAGTGATTGGCAGGATGCTTGTGGCTTACTGTGCAGGGCAGAATTCTTCCACGTCCAGCGAGAAAGTGGTATTTCCCACTGCGGTTGGCCCGTTGCCATTGAAGAGAACGAACCGTTGGTAACTGCATGCGTTGGTTACTTTAACAGTGACCCTTACCCGGCCCCTACGAAGACCATCACAATGACCAGTGACTATGGATGGCGTCAAAGAATTCATCCAACTGTTTTTGGAGCCATGCCTGTGTACATGGGCACTGGCAATTGGGGAAGGATTCAAGCATGGCTTGTTATTGAAGAGGATGTCAATGCGTGTACAGTACCAATTGTTTTTGTAACGACCAGCGATTCCGATCATGCCAGAGTAGCTGACTCGCAAAGATGTGTATGAACGTTTTTTCCTGTAGTCCACGTGCCATATGGTGAATTCTGAACTCGTGTGTTTGGTGAAGTGGCCCCATGAGAGAATACCTCTGCACCGTGATTGCTGTGAAGAAAGCCATGCACACAGATGCACGTATACATACATGCACACACACACAGACGCATACACGCACTCATGCATGTGTCCACACACACACATGCATACAGATGCCCACACATGTACACACATACACATGCATACACATACAACTATTGATCTGACACCAGCTGGTAGCTCATACAGTGGCACCAACTCTACTACTACCTTATCTTAGACCTCTGCCAGAGACAGTTGATAATGAATGTGTGCTTTTAATTTAAACCATCTCAGTGTTAGATCCACGGATCGACCTTGTCAGACTAGTATACGCAACTACCAGCAGGTTATATTAACCCGAAGTTTTTCTGTTTTAGTATGGGAGCATCAGGGTGAATAATTTGACAATTGAAAGGAGCAGTTTTATTTGCATCCAGCACATTCACAAGCTAATTTGAAGAGTGATGGGTTGATTTAAGACAGGAATGGATCAGTTTGCATATAGGTGGCTCTTGGCCTGACTCATGGAACTGTTGCTATGGTTATCACCTCTTCAAGAAAGTTGGGCTGGTGTTTAACCCGTTTGTAAAGTAAGCTACAGATTAATCAGGCGTTGCCTCTAGGGATTTAAGCCCATACGGATGATGATATGCAGACAATTTTGAGAAATTATACACATAAGTTAGACAATTATGAGGTGATATGTAGCACGTCAAAACATTAAAACAATGTAGCTTACCATGTAATTGTGGTTGTGGGAGTATTGACGTATTAAAAACAATAACAATTTTACAAAGGAAAATTTCAAGGGCAGAGTCCCAGTGGACAAGTACAGAGGTTTAGACAAAAAAAAAAAACAAAATCAAACAATATTACGAAGCTCAATGTGATGTCTGCAGTTGTAAACTTACAGTGTAATTCCCGGCTGTATGGATATACAGTGAAAAATCTCATTACTTGGCAGGATCTACACTATGTGGAAAATTGCACTTGATTATATGGCCTTACGTGGAAAACCCATGATTAAGTGAGTGTTGCCAAATTACGTGAAACATTACACACCGATATAATTGCGTAACCCCATGGGACAGTATATACTATATGTTTTGCCTTATCCCTATGACCATGAGGTCTTCATAACACCATGACATGTCTATAGTGGAGTGATTCTGTATGACCACTTCCAAAGAGGTGCTGTAAAAGTATTACTCACCAGTGTTTTCATGTCATTTCTTAGACGAGCAGCCTTGGCCGCCTGGCCCGCCACGCGCAGAGATTGAGTGTTCAGTTGTTTATGCAAATATGCCGTTCGGCTGATGAGCTGCGCAATGGTATTGGTTAGAAGACTTATCTGGTAACGCTGCTGTTGAAGTTCTTTCCTTAATCCGCCAATTGTGACATGAAGTGTTTCGATTTCTTTGCAGAAATCAGTAGGATTGGAAGGGTTGCAAAGAACATCTAAAAATCAGATCAATTCAACATATCATGTGATCATTTTGGTAAGATTTGCTTGTCGAATCTACAATCTTCTGCTTTGAAATCACTGAAGTTTTCTTTGATAATGGAAAAGATAATTTACACTTGCTACCATATACTAATGCATTGTCAAGAAAATGATTGTATATGATGTTGATAAAGACATACTATACATGTCCCTGATATAAACCATCACTGGGTTGCTCTCCCCTGTAGTCCTTGTGATTAATCCAGCCATTCTGTTTCCTTGGTCAGAGTGCAGGACATGGGGAATGTAGAGGGTCTCTTTTCAGTGTATTTTAAGAAGAAGATGTTCCTCAGTGGTTAGAGCATTCATGGGCAATATGAAAGGCCCTGGGTTCGATCCCCAGTTCCGCTGACCAAATTTTTTCCTTTCCAGTGTCCAGTGTCAGTGCTTCTTTCTTATGACCGGTGAGTTGGGAGGGTGAGGTGATTAATAACAAACAAATTTAGAAACCAAACACTCTCATAGTCTAGTTGTTTGTAAAAGCTTTAAATTGCGAGTTGAAATTTCCAAAAGATAAACTCTGAAGGTAAACAATACAGTATGGCTTACGTGAGCAGTTGTATCCATTGCCTGAGTATGGTGGTGTGCACCGGCATGTGTAGCTTCCAATAGTGTTATGACATTCTGCGTGTTTATGGCAACGGTTATCACCTGTTGAACACTCGTTGATGTCTGAGGGAAGGAACAGGTAGATTAAAGTCTTGCTGTGTATAACGTAACACACTAGTCTACTACAGAAGACCAATGACCTGAAAATGAGCTGAATTTGTGATGTGTATACCAATTATTGTTTTTAAGTAAGACAGGCACCAGGAAACACTTCACAAAATTAATTGACTCACTTTTTGGCACAATGAATTGCTCTTGCATCAAAATGGGTGAAGTAGGTATGTTTTCAGTAGACCAATATCTGAGCTACCATCCTGGCAATGCCAAACACAAAGGCCAGGAGCAGAGCTTTTTGCTTGCTGGTGTGTTTTCATCGAAGCAGTTTAGAGAACTGAAGATGGTGTGGATGCTGAAGTGCTTCTCATCATTATAGTATCCTTTCTACTCACTCTTGCATCTTGTAATAACTTTTTCTAGCTTGAATTGCAATGTAGGTGAGCTCTGAAAAGTTGTTCCAAGTGTTGGCATGATGATAGTGTAGACTATGGATGGGGTGATGTAAATGTTAAATTGTAACACATGCCTGCACAATATCGACCATCTCCACTGTATCCTTCCCGGCAGCTGCACGTGTAACTTCCATGAGTGTTGCTGCAGATAGCACGTTTGGTGCTGTCACAATCATGCAGCTCTTCTGATGAACACTTGTCGATGTCTGCAAAAAGGTCATGCCATTGGTGTACAACAAAAACCAGCTCTTGTCTTAGAGGAATTGAGGAAGTCGAGCTAGGCTATTACGTAGGTGTCAAGTAAGCGCAATTGGGATAAATATTATAAAAAAAAGTAATTGCTGCCTATTCAAGGTAAATTTTTCTTATAATGAAACTTATACATACTTCGATGGACTCAAACACACTGCAGCTGAACGCTTAATTTGCAGTGATTAGTTGCATGACCCCTGATCCTGAAGAGTGTGTTTTAGACTCGAACCCACACCCCTGAGCTGACTGGACAGCCATTAGTTCTTACTTTTGTACGCTTCTTTGTCACCATTAGGGATTATACATGGGACTCAAGCCCAAGCTCATGCAGGTATTTTCACAAGATTGACTCCAAACTTGTGACTTCCACTAAGTATGGAAGTCTTTAAAAAGTCGGTAAACACATAATTTGTTGCATGAAGAGCGTTTCCCAGCACACCAGTCACAAGCAGCTCCTTTCCTTGAATTCGTGAGATGTTTTCCCAGGAATGCCACTGGCTTCATCAGCAATCAAACGACAAGGGAGTACAGAAGGCTGGAGATACTTATGCTATTGTGCCAATGGTCTAAATACATGCTAAGAAACGCGTTGACACATCTTGTGTGGTTGTTTGACACCAATAGTATTGTATATTCACACTCTCAGCATGATAGTATGAATATCTCTACCCTTCTGTACTCCAGGGTCTTTTCATGTCGGATGAAGCCAGAGGCAATAATGGGTAGGCATGATTTAAGGCTAGATCTAGGATTCTGGTGAAACATCTCACGATAAAAAGTTTCGTGTGACTGGTGTGCTGGGAAATTCTATTCATGTTTTGACTACCCAGAGAGGATCTCTCAAGTCCTACATAATTTTTTCTTTCCTGTGTCATAGGTGTCTGGTATTACTGAAATGTTGGAAGTGATTTTTGCTTAGTGAGATCTCTGACAAAGGTATGTGCTTGTTTGTCCCAAGATTAGCTACACTAGGGTAACATAATCATTTTTAAGTTTGAGTGAATCAGGCCCTGGATTCAGATAAGGGCCACAGCACCTGCAATGGCTTGTCAAGGGGATCCCTCTCCTTTCAGTAACCGTTCCTCATTCAGACACGATGCAGCACCCTACAATACAACATTGACCATAATTCTGCTGCCAGAAATGCTGACATGTTGTCTGCACACTTCCATGTATGTGGACAGGGTTAAAGGGCTGCACGCATCCATGTTGTGTGGCTTGGCTCTGCACTATTAGAATGACAAAGATGATAATCACAACTTGATTACATAATAATTACACTACAGAATAAGATTTGTTTAATTTTTTTTTCTTGTGAAAGGCCTGCATGCCAACACTCACCAACCACATCGCATTCTTCGCGAATTTGTAATCTGACATCAGACTTCACTAAAACGGGGGTATGCATTGGCTGGGAGTCAGTGCTGTTCTCCGCCTGGGAGTGACTGTAATCTGGATTCAGAATGGACTTTGTGATGTTATAATGAATTATGCAAGAGACAACGGTCTATGTCCATGTGGTTTGCAAATTTCTGTGTAAATGGCTAAAAGGGCTACAAACATTCATTTTGTCAGCCTCAGTGCATGCATAAGCATGATACCAGCAAATGAGGACAATTGCAACATCATCACATCTACCACAAAATATTTTTACTTATAAATACCTACATTCCAAAAATCACCAACCTGACTCTTCAGTTGCGGATGTCACAGTGACGCCTGGCGACACAGTCGGCGGATCACTGCATCTCTTGAGCAGTAGTAATCTGGCAACATCTGACGTTACTAAAACTTGGATATACATTGGATGTGACCCTGTGCCGTTGGTTGTCTTGGAGGCATTGTAATCCGGGTTCAGGATGGATTTTGTGATGTTGTAATGAATTGTCCAAGAGATGAAGGTCTCTCCTTTCCTCAGACACTTGAAGCTTGTGTTGAAGCCTGAAAAGAAACACAATGTTTCAAGAAAATCAGCCAGAGAGCAAGATTAGGAATGTACGCGATTAAATGCTACACCGGACTTGCCAGTTAATGAAACTTCATCATGCAAATGTCCTATCGTTTTTCTTCATGGTTTGGTGTTCAAGGGCATTGTATAGAAGGCCTAGCTATTGCTTTTGAGAAAGATTGGAGGCGATCTTCAAGCCCAAATGGCCGCCTAACCTAAAACAGTATCCTTACTCTTAGTTTTAACCGCGTCATCGTTCTTCATAATATTGTATTGGCCTGAAATTTGGCAGAACCTTCCAGAGACTCTAAACCACAAAATGACTACTGCAGATGTTCTTATATCGGTCCGCTTTTAAGTTATGCTCTATTTTGCTCGTTTTCACGATAAAGACTGAAGTTTAAAGCCACGGTGGTCACTCTCTGAAAATCAAGAAAGTAAATCCTTGTCGCGATTTTGAAAAAATAGAGACTGGCAGGCAATGAAAGATAGAGGAGAGGACGAATTAAGGTGACTTATAAGTACTGTAGGAGAGAGAAAGAATAGGAAAAAAAATGAAGCGATGGACGCAGACTATTGGATGGGAGCTTAATTAGGAAGGCTGCAAAGGGATGGGGAAGGAGAGTGAGCCACATGCAAGGAAATTAAAGACATTATAGGGACGAGAATGAAGCCAGGGGTAAAACACAAAGATAGCATTTTACAAGTGATCAACGTTTCAATGTCTTGCACAGCTGGGTGAAGATGACGACATAAAGGAAGTGACAAAGTCCACCAAACATCGTAAACCGCGTTTACAGGATAAACTGTAACATAAGCGTCTTAGGCCTGGAGTTTGGGTCAGTGAAATAAACGCAGGAAACCATAATAGCTCAGGACAATTGATCAATAATACCGCCACTTACCGGAATATGCTGGGAAGGTGGCATTGACTTGTCCACTTGTTGGAATGGTTAGCTGTGGTTTCTCTAGCATCGTTTCATCTCCGGAGATCACATTTATACTATAGGATACCATTTCCTTCAGAACAATGCAAAAAAACGAACTAGAATTCAGTTGTTCCGAAAGAAGAATGAAAAAATTTGTCCAGGCTGTATGTAAAAGTAACCCAAGGTACCGCGGTTACTCCGCCACTGAAGTGGTTCTGATGAGGCTCCCAACTATCGAAGTTCAGGTTAATTCGATCAACTCCTCGTTTTACTTCAACGTTAACTCAAACTTCCTTAGATATGCTCTTCTTCAATGCTTTGGAAACAAGTAATGTGTGTAACTTTCTTAACTTCGGCCGATTAAGGTGTCCTTACGTGTTCGTATCGTGACCAATCCATCTCCATATACGAGAACCTCGTGTCGAGCTTCAGGAAAGGTCTGTTGAACTGGGCCCGGGTGAGCGCGGTGGCTGACCCGTTTGCAATAAATACAATTTCTCCGATCCCCGCTGCAGAGAGTACAGGAAGAATGAGGATCGAGGTTGGCAAACAATCCCTGTGCCCTGACGTATTAAGCCAAACGCCACTGTTGAACCACATGGTCACGCAATTTCACTAAGTAGAATGCTACGTGTAGACTTCTGAAGCGGATTCTTTTCATTTTTGTAACAGTAAAAGTAGGTCATCCGAAGAGTACAAAAGTGCAAGAAAAGTTGTCTGTTGACGGACAATTTTTCAAGTTATGGACTATCCTATTCCCTATGCAAGTACTGCTTTTCGCTGAATCAAGAGTCATTTTGCTAGCTCGTAAATCATTCGAGATTCTCGTTAGTCACTATCACGCCATCTAGTAGCTTCGTCTCGCCCTTTGCAAATGCCCGTTATGGGATTACTGTCGGGAAGTCTGTAATGACGCCCAACATAGGTGTAAATTACGTTAATCTACGGCGTGTCCTCGGCAACAAGATCTAAGCGACTGTACAACGTAAGCTTATCATGGCGATGTACAGCAGTTAGCTTTTCAAGCTGGTAAAGCACCGAAGCAATCATGACCAAACATTTCTCACTTACGGATTGGCCCGATGAGCCTCGCTTGGAAGGTAGGGTTCAAACGGATGGAGAAAGACTGTGCTCCGATCGTAAGGACTAAAACGGCAAGTAGAGTTGATCCTATCCAGAGCATGCGCATGCCAGCAGCAACCGTGGAGGAGCCAGTCATTGTTCTTTTGTTTCAGGAAGAGTCTCTTCCTGCAAATAAAATCGTTTAATGCATAGAGCACACCCAAGTCAATCATACGCCTAGACCTCCTCTAAACAAGCTTTTTGACACCTAGACATTTGCGGAGCTTTCGCTAGAAACTGAACAAGGGAACTGCCTTCTTTTCGTCTTTTATGGAGTTGTTGTTTAGGACAGCCGCCGCCGCGGCTGTGCTAAACAACAACTCCATAAAAGACGAAAAGAAAGAGACCCAAGCAATGGGGAAGGGTGTCGAATGCGCAAACTGGTATCTCCTTAGAATTGTGCTGAACATTGAAGAACCCTGAATTTTCGGGCTTAAGTGAGTTGGATCAAGGCTCCAAGCAGTAACAATGTAAACAGATAGGATTTCCTCTCCATGTGATGCAAACAGCTTTAGAATAGCGTGTAAGGGATGCAGGGAGGTCGCTAGCTTAGTAGTAATCTCCCGATCATAGCTGGCTCTGCCTAACGGGCTCAAACTTAACAGAGACCGGGCGAGCTCGTCAGACAGGCCACATATGTAGAGTTGCTTCGCGTCGTACTTGAGTTGAGGATAAATTTTGAGATTGTAGTGTGTTTGGCCGGTAGCGTTCCACAGAGAAAAACAGGGATCGCCTGCTAGTCAACCACAACGACCAAGAAAATCTCTCTTCATTATTGGTCGATTGTCTTCCGGGAGCGCATCTGTGTCAGATCCACCGCTGATCAGCGTTTCCTCCAGTCGTGAGAGCCAGCAGCAAAAAAATTGCACTGTGAAAGAGGCGCTCCAACGAGCTAGATTACCACTTGATGAATGTTTGAGTTCATTAGATTCAAGCTTAAGGCCTAAGCTTCGCTAGCCATAGTAGTGGAGCACGGTGAGCCAAGAGCCAAGCTTCAACATAAGTTTTCACAGTAGTGCACAAAGCAATGCACCCTTGTGTGATGCATGTTACAAGCACACTTTTAAACTTACGTTTCGAGAATGCCGCGGCTTAGTCGATAATGCGAGCAGCTTAGAAGTTCACTGTGTTTGACTAATGTAGGTGTTAAGAAAAATACCGGTAGGGCGATGCGCAGAACACTTCTATATTACCGGCAGGGCGATGCGTAATATTAATTAAATATTGTGCGGTGACGGCAGTCGCTAGATCCCTCCAGCTTCCGATGGATTCCTGACGACGCGTGAGTTGGGAACTGCAGAGCGAGCGCCCGGCGTCGGAAGGAACGGTTCTGATACACTGCTCGCTTAAACATAAATCCGGGTGAATGAATCAATTCGCGCGCGTTTGTTTTATCACAAATCGTATTCTGAATTGATTCATTCATAGTGAACGAATCGATTCACAGGCCAGGTAGTGAATCGATTCACGGCGAATGAATCGATTCAGAATACGATTCGTGATAAAAGTGGAAGCGCGCGAATTGATTCATTCACCCGATTCCCGAATTCAGGCCCACTCAGTGGGCGTCTTCGATTTGCAACATTCAACGTATTCATGATGTCCAGAGGAGACGTTTGCGCGTTCGATTTTGCAACATTCGCTATTCATGAATAGTTAGAAGCTATTCAATCTATTAATATTCCGCCTCAGTCGTGAGATAGATTGAATAGATTTTCTGACAACTCACGTGACGTCATCCACACAAACCGCCTATCTCCTAAGGGGTTGTGAATTTCCGATCCCAGCCCTCTACCCACGCACCATCTGCTTATCACAACCCCTTTGCGCTTGCCCATTCACCTTTTGTTAATCACAACCCCTCACCCACGCACCATCTGCTAATCACAACGCCTTACCCACGCACTTCAAGGTTGTGAGAAATACATTCATAGCCTCTACCAGCTGCATCACATCCCTTGCCGCTGCGCGGCTCGGATTGTGATTTGCCGGCCACGACCTTGGTCTCGGCTATGAATCTATACGAATAGGATTGATGAGCTGGCACGCGGTCATAGATCTACGTTTGCGAGCTTGAGAGGACGTTGCGAACGTGATTGGTGACCAGTTCAACTGTTGTAGATTTTCTTACTAGTCTTTTGTCAGCCCTCTGAGGGTCCGCTGTCGCACTGCTGTTCTTCCTCTACTTTCGCAATAATGTCATTATCGTGTGAAGACGCTCTTGCAGAAGCTTCCACCCAGCCTACTCAGGCCTGTAGCGGTCAGTCCCAGACTTGAGCAGCAGGGAAGATATTAATTAATTGGACCGCCTGCTACCATGTGCGGAGATCACACTCTGACGACGTGTAAAGGCAACAAATGTCGTTTGTAGCAAAAGAAAAAAAAAACACCAAAAGGAAAAAATACGGATGTGATGATGCGAAGAAACGGTAATGCAGGGGAACATTGGAGGAGATCTCGTTGAACAGAATGCGGGTAAATAACAATATTATGTTTTTGCTATAGCCAAATGCGTTTAGGGACGAACATTCTCTCATAGAATTGTATGTGAATACTGAGCGATGTCACACCCTAAAGAGTCTTTACTGATCAACAAACGGACAAACTGGATTATAACATTAAAACGTTTTTCGTGGTTTAGAGTCTCTGGAAGATGCCTGCCAAACTTTAGGTGATAGAATGAAGGACGGCGATGCTTAAAATTAAGAAAGAGGGCACTATTCTTAGGCGGTCATTTTGGTTGAAGATCTCCTGATCTTTCTGAAAATCAGCAACTGAGCCTTCTATACAATGCCTTTAAACAGCAAAAAGTGAAGAAAACGATAGGGCATTTGCATGTGAAGTTTCAACAACTGGCAAATCTAGAGGGAGAAGAGCCTGAAATATTCTAAACTGAAGGCAACGTAAAATACTATATACTGAGCCGACGTGAGCAGTTGTGTCCTTTGCATGCCTGAGTATGGTGACATGCAAGTACAAGAAATAGTGCTGTTACTACATTCCGTGTGTCTATGGCAACGGTGATAGCTAATTTTACACTCGTTGATGTCTGACGGAAGTAACATATAGATTAAAATTATGTTAATACTGGCTGTGGGTAGGGTAGTGCGCTATAATACAATATGACCTGACATTGTGCTGAATTCATCGACGTGTATCTTAACCATAGTACGTGTATGGCTTTCAATGTAAGGCAGACTGCGGTATACAGCACAGAATTAATCAATTTATCATTCCAAAAAGTCCCCCTACAAAACACTCGCAACACCGTATATAATGTTGGGGAAAAAGAAAGGATGAATAGGAAAGACGGGTTACTCGTTAGCAAGAAGAGGAAGAAGAAGGAGAAGAAGAATGCATCCTGCTAAGAGTCAATAGAAAGAAGGAAATCACATACAGAGGAGTTAAACTGACAATAAGAATGATTTAGGAATTGAATTTAAAATAACCAGAGAACGATAGAAGAAGCACGCGTACGGCGAGCGTCAGCCCAGGCCGAAGCCTAGGGAGCCGAACAGCAGCAGACGTGGAATCCAACCTGAAATGAGCAGATGAAGTTCATTCAGGAACATGTGACAACCGGTTGTGGACTACACATGACGGATGGCGATCTAGGGCTGGTTTTTCTGTGCTCCTTTCTCCCTGTTGTTTGTACATTTCTGTGTAAATGGCTGCACGCATTCTTTTTGTCAGCCTCGGTGGATGCATAAGCATGATACCAGCAAATGAGGATAATTGCAACATCATCACATCTACTGCAAATCATTTTCGCTAAGAAATGCCTGCATGCCAAAAATCACCAACCTGATTCTTCAGTTGCGGATGTCACAGTGACGCCTGGTGACACAGTCGGCGGCTCACCCCATCCCTTGAGCACTCGTAATTTGGCGACATCAGACTTCGCTGAAACTTGAGTATACATAGGGTGTGAGTCTGTGCTGTTTGTTGTCTTGGAGGCATTGTAATCCGGGTACAGGATGGATTTTGTGATGTAATGAATTATCCAAGAGACAACCGTCTCTCCTTGCCTGAGACATTTTAATGATAGAGCGTCCAATCATCCTACCGGCAGGATGAACGGCCACCCTTTCATCCTGCACGTAGGATGGGTGTTCAATGAACCATAGCGCCTTCTTGGCTTATCCTGGGGGCAGAACATTCGGCCAGCTGATACCTTACATTATGGGCAACTAGCGCAATTAATACGAGGCAGTGTGTGCCATTTGAGTGTTTTAAGTTCTGGACACTGCAACGATGGCGTCCTCGCTGACAGTCGGTGCTCGTGTCAGGGTGAAAGCTGCGCATGTTGACGAAGATGAACGTCACCTATGGTCAAAGCGAACTTACGGAAAAGACTGGCAAGCTGCCTTCTGCTGCGGCAAAGTGAAGAGCGGAGCCAAAAACGTGAAATCTTGTGTTGTCATCTGGGAGGATGGAGGAGACGATACCGTAGTCCCTCTATCTCTTGTGGAAACCGAAACTGATACTAATGATTGGGCAAATCACGAGGAAGGCGCAACGGCAGTGAGGACGAAGGAGAGAAGCAACGCGTTTTGTCATCATTAGCCAGTGATGTTGGTCGTCGTTGTCAACGAATGAGCATTCAGTGCCGCCGGGTTCGACACAAGTGGCAGAAGGCGAGTTATACTGTAAGACGTGAGGAGAAGATGCTGTTCTCTGCGGACCAGCCACTGGTCGCCCTTGCTTTCAGGAGCACGTTTCCGACCAGTGACCTGAGAACCAATTACAGTCATTATAATTTGTGCATATCCAGCACCTTCTACAGGAACAATAATACTCAATGTATCTGTATCGCTAACTGGGGCAAGTTTTCATCGTTTTTCCAAAAAATCTGACCTTTCTGAGCTTTAATCTGTTTCAGGCAGCAACATTTGACACTACTTTTCATTTGGTGCCTTGCAAGCCCAGCCAGAGGCAAAGCAACACCACAGTCTGTTGTTTTGGTGGTTGAAGACTTCACGTCCAATCATCCTGCAGGTAGGATCCTACCTGCAGGATGAACGATTGGACGCTCTATCGTTAACTTGTGTTGAAACCTGAAAAGAAGCCCAATGTTTCAAGAAAATCAACCAGGGAGCGAGACTAGGAATGCGATTAATTTTACAGTGTGGTCATTCTCAAAAAAAAAGGAAAAGGAATTATTGTTTTGATTTTGAGTACAGACTGAGAGAGAGGTGGAGGAGAAGACGTGCAGTTGGAGAGAAGGTATAGGACAGAAATGAAGCAGGTGTGGCAGAAATGAAGGAGGCCTAAGTGTGGCAGACTATTGGAAGAGACCCGAGTTAGAAAGATGTTGAGAGATGTAGGATAGAGATGGAGGCGGAAACAAATGATCGTGTGAAAGTCGTTAGTAGCGAGAGAACCGTTGGCAAAAGCAAAAAATAGCATTTTACTTTGGAAGGCAACAACTTTACAGTGTCCTGTAGCTCCAGGATAAAGAAGAGGAAGATATCATGTCCTAGAGAATTGATGAAGTTCAGAATTCACCAGACATCACGCTAGCAGAATGCACGTCAGCGTTCGGGTGTTTTGGCCAGTGGCCACACATATATTAAGTGTGGACGGTATAGAGACAATTGACCAATAATGTCTCCGCACTTACTGGAATATGCTGGGAAGGTGCCATTAACTTGTCCACTTGTTGGAATGGTTAGCTGTGGTCTCTCCATTATCGTTTTGTCTTCGGAGATCACATTCTTCATGTAGGATACCACTTCCTTTAATACGACACCAAAAATCAAGATAAAGAATTCCGTTTTGACGGTGTCACAAAAGAACTATCAAAACATTTGTTCAGCCTGCATGTATTCGAAACGTACACTCCTCTGTCAGTGGTTCAAGGCGTTCTAATGATGCTGATCAACTATCCAAGTATGGGTTCTCTCGACTAGTTTTATACCAGATTTAAGTCAAATTTTCTTATGTATACACTTCTTCATTCTCCTGGAAACAAGTACAGTGTGTAACTTTCTTTGGCCGGCCAGTGTTCCCGTACGGGAACATGAAAATCCTAAATCGATTATAGAAACAGAAAAAGCAAAACTTGTGTGCTGATGGCTCTCTAGGGTGTAGTGGGATATGTTTGAAAAGACAAGCAAAGAAATTTGCATACCATCTCTACCTTACGTATACTTTCCACTGCTCCTTAGAAGGTGTTTTGACAATCAAAATCACGGTTAACAAAGCACTCCTAATCTCCACTTTTTTCAGAGTTATTCTCCCAAAAGTACGCTGGACACTGTCTGCCCAGCAAATTACAGGATATAACAGCAAATTACGACCAGACGAACATCAATAGCCAGGTGAAAATGCATTTTCAATTTTTTTATGTTCCCGTACGAGAACACTGGCCGGATCTGTACACCGAATATACCCATGCACTTTGCAGTAGCTGCCACTGGCTGACCTAAAAACGAGGCAGCGAAACTAACAGCTTCTTCGGCACTGATGTTCGCAAAGCGAGACTTTCCTCGACCTGGGTGGAGGAAATTCCATCGAGGTCAAGGCTCTCGTTCCTCCTCTGAAAGTGGGCTTAGCTTGTGAAAGCTTTTCTTCGAAGGTCAAAGGACAAAGTGACTAACTAGTCGTCAACATCGAACAATTGAGCTTGACACATGATTTTGTCGTGCTAGAGCAATTAACGGAATACGATGCGATACTATAACCGTGGTTCTCGGACTATAATCCTTCTATTCACTTTGTCACTCATCAGGTTGTTATCGAAGAACACACCTTCGTTGCCAAGAGCGAGAAACTTCGCGAGCCAAATCCTGATCCCAGAGTTCAAACATCTTTGTTTTTCATCTCTGGACGGAAGGCTATTCAGGACTTACGTAAGGGCTGCGAAGGCTGCCTGGCTTGGGTTGAGCGCTGTGACGATGACACATTTAAGGAAACGACAATAGAAGTGTCTGGCGACAAACGAAAGGACATCGAGGAACTACTTCGAGAAAATGCCGACCGTTTTCTGAGAGCCTACGGCAGAAGCTTCCATATCATCGTGAAGTAGACCACGGCATAGATTTGGAACCAGGCGCAAGTCCTCCTTCTCGTCCACCTTATCGATTAACCTGGCTGGAAATGGAGGAACTTCAGCGTCAAATCGACGAGCTTCTGGAAAATCGCTATATTCAACCCCGTGATTTTCGCCTTACGGGGCACCGGTGTTCTTAATTCGCAAAAAGGATGGAATTTTCGTCTCGTCTGCGATTGGCGACAACTTAACAAGATTATGATGAAGAACAAGACCTGCCTACCACGCGTAGAAGACCTATTCGACGTTGTGCAAAGAAGCCGATTTTTCACTAAACTCGACCTTGTCTCGGGGTACCATCAGGCCCGAATCCGTGAGCAAGACAGTCCAAAGACCGCCATAAATACTCTCGTGGGTCATTATGAGTTCAAGGTGATGGGATTTGGATTAACGAATGCTTCGGCGACTTTCTGCGCACTGATGAACCAAGTTCTCCGCCCCTTCTTTCGCAAAACAGTAATTGTCTTCCTAGACGACATTTTGATTTTCAGCAAGACTTGGGAAGAACATCTTCAACATGTCAAGGAAGTCCTGGAGGCTCTAAGGGAACACCAACTCTATTGCAAACCGTCAAAATGTGCTTTTGGTGTAACTGAGATAAGCTTCTTTGGCCATATCATATCGGGCTCCGCCTTAGCCCTGGATGAAGGTAAGCTTGAGCGAGGCAGTCAAAGATTGGCCGGTTCCTCGATCAGTGTCTGAAATCCGCAGCTTTCTGGGCTTTGCAAACTACTTCCGCAGGTTCATTGACCATTATGCAGAAGTGGCCAGACCACTAGAAGAACTAACCGGCAGATGTGCTAAGTTTCGTTGGGATGAAGCACAGCAAAGCCTTTTGAGAGTTTGAAGAGACTTCTGCTTTCTGCACCAGTCCTAAGTCTACCCGATCCGGCCAAGACTTACCGTGTTGTTACCGACGCTAGTGATCACGCCGTTGCTGCCGTTTTGCTGCAAAAAAATACTGCCCAGGAATGGCATCGTGTTGCCTAAACTTCCAGGAGGTTAACTACGGCGAAAAGGAATTATCAAGTCATGGAGAGGGAATCCTTAGCAGTGGTCCATGCACTCCGGACTTGGCACGTCTATTTATACCAAACCTTTGAAGTTATCACCGATAACATGGGCGTTACATACCTGAAAACAAAGAAAAATTTATCCGTGAAGACCGTGGTAAGATGTGTGTATGAATCTAATCATTGGTCTGCCATCCACAGCCGACGGCTATGACACAATTTTCACTTTTATTGACCGCTTGACGAAACAAGCTCATTTGTTTCCCACTACTTCTACCTTGGATGCTGAAGGAGCTGCTCAAATTTACGTGAACAACATTTTCAAACTTCATGGCTTAAGTTGCTCCATTGTCTGTGATTGAGACCCTCGCTTTACGGATGCCTTTTTCAAGGAGGTTTTCTGCAGGCTGGGCACAAATTCAAAGTTTAGCTCGGCAAACCACCCTCAAACAGACGGTCGGACGGAGCGAGTTAACCGTGTGATAAGTGACATTTTAAGGTCTTTCGTAAACCACCGTCAAACAAACTGGGACGGTTACCTTCCCCTTTGTGAGTTTGCCACTAACGACATGGAGCAGGAATCGACCAAGGAAACATCCTTCTTCGTAAATTACGTCTGGCACCCTCGCTTACTAGCAGACCTACTGTCACTTTTTCCAGAGGATCCTCACCCTGACGCTCTACCACGGCGGAGGACAAAAGAGGCTCTTCAAGTTGCCCGGGATTGCATTATAGCTGCTCAAGCCAGAAAACTTTGTATGCGGACCGGACTCGTCGTGAAGTTAATTTTCATGTGGGAGAGGAAGTAATGGTTCACAGAGATTATCTTTCTACTGCACTGAGAGGGCGTATCGCTCTGCCTAGAGCCTAACCGGCTCAAACAGCTCTGAACTGACGAGTTCACCAGAACGGCCAACGGTGTAAAACTGCTTCTGGTGGTAACTTGAGGAAACTGGCGAGATTACAGTGTAGTTCGCAGCGGCCCGGAGTAAAGAACAGCGATCGCCCGCTGAACAACCACAACGACTAAGTACAAACAAACATTGAAAAATCGATATCTCGTCTTGTCGATCGATTGCCTTCCTACGGCGCATTTCCGTTAGCTCCTCCGCACGCAGAAGTTCCTCCTGTCAGGAGCGCCAGCCGCAAACTTCCATCATAAAAGAGCCGCTTAATGGAGACGGATTGCCATTCGATCAAGGCTCAGAAAGCAAACGTCGCAGACACAAATAAATGGCTTGCGCACGCTCGAGCTCGCCATCGTGACAGCGGACGCTGATCTAGGCGTTTCAATACCTCTTCCTAGCTGTATGCAAAGCAGGACACTCTACTAGACTTGCTATCAAGTGCGCCCTCTGTTTAAACTTTCCGGTCTGAGAAAGCCATGGTTCAGTTGGCTAACGGTATTACCGGCCTACTAGCCAAGCAGAAGAAGAATTGAAAACTTAACTAAGCTTGTTAGGAATATTATCGGGAGAGCCATGCGTAGTAAAATAGTGCAGTGACGTCAGTAGTTAGATCCCTAGAGCGTCCGACTGATTGCTGACGGAAAGAGTTGTAGAGCGAGCGTATTACAAATTAACGGTTTTGCTAACTGCTGTCACAGCACTGTACCTGAAATATTCGTGTGGAAGAGTTAGCTAAGAACCTAATTTAACAGAAAATTTGTGATAGAACTTCGGCAGATAGTTCGACTACTATTTTATGTTGATTCTGATGTCTGATACTTGAATTATAAAGTGACCCTCCACCTCAAGTATATTATGTAAATCCTGGGCTTAGTTCAGGTTGTTGCGAACGTAGGCTACAGTACTAGTATATATCGTAGTCACATTGTAACGTCTCGCGTAGTGGATATCGGACCGTGTTAAGCGAAAGTTACAAAGCGCTTCATGAAGCCAGTTTTTTTGAACTGGTGAATTGGCCGACCGGGTAAGAGCACGTGATTTTCGTTCAGCTAGGCGCTTGGTCGCCACAGGTTTGAGTCCTCCGTGCGCTCAAAGCCAGAGTGAAAAGGAGAAAATGATTCGTTATGATTCTCCCGGCGTGAATGGTCTCTCTCGAGTAATAACGCCTATCTATTGTTCAGAGATATTCGCACGCGGACAGGTCACCGTCGACAAAGTCAGATAAACATGGAACTTTTCAAGCCACTTAACAAACCCTCCCAAGTCTAGAGAGAGTCAAACCGGATAGTTGTAATCACTCCGATGACATTACTGGCAGAAATAGAAAACCCAAACAATTAAACAAGCCTGACAACATTCAAAGAGCACACAAGTACACACGCAACAAGTCACCTCAAGGGCAAACCTCTTCGATATTCAGAGAGTATATACTTTCTCCGAACCAGGAGTTGCCGTTATAGGTATAATAATTACCACTGCACTGCATGCATTTGTGATTCTAACAGTGATTGTCATTGATCCTTTACCAAAACCATTGCAATGTCCTCTTATGATCGAAGGTGCCGCTGACACGGTATGCGAGTTTGAGTATTCGTGGTAAAACATGAGGCCACTGGTAATTGGGCCTGGGTTAGAGCACGCATTGCCGTTGAATAGAATATCGACTTGTGTACAGTAATTATGGCCTCTGTAATAAGCCCTCACGCCGATCAAACCAGAATAGCTGACTCGCAGAGACGTGTCCTTTTTCTTCTTGTTGTAAGCCACTTGCCACGAGTGGAAGTTTGAGCCGGTATGTTTGATAAACTGTTTTGACGAGTGAAGGCCAGAGCATTGCGTTTGCTCCTTCAGCGAGAGAAAAGACGCCGTGCGATGGTAGTAATTTACCATGAAACTGGCGCATAAACTAATAAATATTAACAGGGTCGGGTAATTAGTGGGGTCAGAACACAGTCATGGCCCTAGTAAGTGATACTGCCTGAGTGAAACACCTATAACACTCACCAGTTTTGAAATGTCAGCTGTCAGTCGCTTGTCCAGTTTTGCAGTTTGCTGTGTGATATGAGTGGATGCATCCGTCAGCTGTTTGTCCAGTTTTGCAGTTTGCTGTGTGATACAAGTGGACTCATCTGTCAGCCGTTTGTCCAGCTTTGCAGTTCGTGTTAAGACCTGTGTGATGACGTTTGTTAGAAGACGCGTCTGGTGCTGTTGTTGAATGTGATGTTTCTGCAAGGTTCCGAACTTAACGCGTAGGAGTTTAACTTTTTTACATATGACACTGTTTTCGCGACCAGCACAGAAATCACCTACGAAAGGAATGGTGGAATGATGACCAACACAGCAAAACAGCCCATCAACACACACCCACACATGGAACATTTTTGAATGGCAACTATGTAGAGAGCATGATGTTTTTATTATAATCGCTCGTTTTCAAGTTCCCAATTCAATCAGGCCGATAACAGTTCATGATTATTGAATACGATTGTATTTTTCAACTAGTGTTGAGTTTGAAAAATGACTGAGTCGCCATAATTTTTTCTGTGATGCCACAAGTTACTACCATCCAGTGTCCTCCTTTCGTTCATCATAACAGAACTTTGGTTGGAAAAGTTTCTGGTGGTCTGAATTGTATTACAGAGAGAAGGCGCAACTTACGTTTACAAGTGAGCCCATTTCCTGTGTACGGCTACTTGCACTTGCAGCTGTAGCTTCCTATAGAATTGCTGCACTTGGCTTGTCTGTGACATTTTTGTAACTTCTTGTTGCACTCGTCGATGTCTGCGAAAAGAGGCAACAGATGGTTCCTTTACCAGAAGGCCTTAGATACCATCATTACAGTCCCTAGTAGCACATGGTCTCCACCAATCAAGCTACCTTGTAGTTTTATTTGGAAGCACACTGCTGACATGCAGCACCGAATAATGTTAATATCGATACGCTTTAGTTATGTCAATCACATGCCAGTGCACTTCCGACCGTTTGCGGTGTATCCTTTTCGACAGCTGCACGCGTAACTTCCGTGAGTGTTTATGCAAGTTGCTACGTTAGGATCGTGACAGTCATTTAGTTTACGTGATTAACACTCGTGGACATCTGTAAGAGAATATAGTCCGTGGTCTGAGTCAAAGAATCACTTTGTTGTATTTCCAGAAAAATCCGAAAGTATTATTGCAGTATGAATTTCTCCAGAGCGAATGTTACAAATTTGTCGCGGAGTCTACTGTATTAGAATGACAAGGGAGGGAAACAAAATAGACTCTTTACAGAAAGCACAGCTGATATTTCCCGGGAAAAGCGCATGTCGATGAAAGTAATTTTACCTGTTTTACAGAGACAGCCTGTGAGTCCCTTTGCACATCTGCACGTTGACGGCTTGCCTTTTGCTGGCAGGAAGACACATTCCTCCGTTTTGGCAAGGGTTTAAGCGTCGACACTTTGATGACAGGCCCTCTAAAAGCAAAGAAACACAGTTCTTGCAGACTTTCGCTTTCTCTAAACATGTGGCGGACATTTTAGGTTTTTTCAGTATTTGCATGTGTGCGTAAAACCTGAATTCAACACTGACACTGACAGAGTAAAACAGTTTTGCGTAGTCATGGGCTATAGTGATAAGGTGCCAAGTGCATAATAGCAGTAAATATAGACTCCTACACGGGTACGAATAATACCGCCAAATACTACTATAATTGTAACTGTCGGATCGAACACGGTCGCGTGGGCTGTATGCTGAGTTTGCAGACCGGTATTGCCTGAGCTACGAGGGGCTGGAATCGATTTGATCTCAAGTGCCTGAGTTTAACATACATATTAAGATTTTCGAGTAATCTTGATATTTTGCAACAAATAGACTGCATGTTGGCTACACCCATCAAAACAAGACTCATTCACATTTCAGAGGATCAGGTCGCATCCCGATGATGGTCTTATAGAAAGGGAAAGCGTGGCTTTCCTTGCGATTCATCTCAATCAAAATCTACCACAAGGACAAACGACTGTTCAGGAGACGAGTCAGTAGTGACCGACGATAATTTTCGTGAACAGCGAAACAAATAAGGCTACACCCGAAAGGAACAACGAGAAATTGAAACACTAGTACTAGTCATGCGTCATGACATCTAAGTCGTTCGTTGTCATGGCAGCGGACAATACATTTACTCAAATCCAAACCACCCGCCGTCAGGGTAACGGGACGACATAAAGAATACTGCCTGGAATTTCCCATCTCTGATTGGTTCTTTCCATTATTACCATCACGTGACATGCTTTAATAGCAAATAAATCCAACAGAATACTGAAATGGTACAATGCTAACTATCGCTCTGAGCTCAGATTAAATCGTCCATCGCTAATTAACCGCACAGGAACAGATCATGATTTGCCCCAGCGATAATTAAATTCTAACGAAAGTCCTGTTCCGCACGAGCTGAATAAATTCTATCAATGGCGTCATGGAAGCAGATTCTGTCCTTAGACACCCCGGTGTGCTACCGTGCCTGTGCCTTTGTAAGATGGCCACACACTCCCAGCATATTATGTACTAGTCAACAAGAACACGAAGAAATGAAGGCGCAGAAAATGTAATACCAGTCTTATTCGCACACAGAGACAATAGAAAAAGCATCTAGGATACTTGTCGAGCTACAGTCTGGAGAAAGGGTAACGGGAAAACTAATGGAGAGTATAGGGAGTGAGGGGTAGAAAGAAATAAGCAAAACGAGAATAAAAAATGCATGTTCAGTTACGCCGGCAGAGATGCACACGAAGTTCTCTTTTAAAGTCCTGGACAGAAGTTGTTTGCTGGAGAATCGACGGAAGGCTGTTCCACAGGACAACGGTACAAAGAAGAAACTCGGTGAAGGATAAAGCTTTGTTTATTCGAGGGAAAGGATAGTTATGTTTACGCAAGTTGTACTGTGTCGTTTGAAGAAAGAGTTTTGGGAGGAGTGCCGGTAAGTACATCGGTGAAATGCTGTGCCGTGTCTTGAATAAGAGAATCAATGTGTGGTACACAAATCTTCGCTTAAGTGGTGATAATGACACTTGGTGTCGTCGACAGAATCTCTTTTGCAGTTTCTCCAACTTTGTTGTGCTGTCCCCACTCCAAAGAGCACTTCCATATTCCATAGAGGTTAAATATAGCTTTGATATATTTTTCGAATCACATTCTCTGTGAGTATGCGCGAAGTCTGCCGAGGAGACCATCCTGGCGAGCGCAGCTGGTATGAGTTACATCAATATGATCTTTCTAAGTAAGGCGGTTGTTAATAACAAGGCCAAGGTGCTTTTATGGCGGTTGCATGTTGGTAAGACCACATTGTTTATGATCACCCGTGGTGTTACATCCGGTGGATTGGGCTGTAGGCGTGACTTCTGGACTGCTGACTGAGCTTTTCTACTGGTGATCGTAAGGCGCTCACTTTTGTCTGCATTAAATAGCATGCCCTATGTGGAGGCCCAATTCCATGCTCGCTGAAGATCCAAGGACAAGTATTGAGCCGTTTTCATGCAGTCGTGCGGGTCCTTTTTGGTGGAGTGTGCAGAGGAAGAACAGTCGAGCTTTGCCTGTCTATCTGTTTGTCTGTCTGTCCGTCTCTCTGTCCGTCTCTCCGTCTGTCTGTTCGTCTCTGTCTGTCTGTCTGTCTGTCTGTCTGTCTCTCTCTCTCTCTCTCTCTCTCTCTCTCTCTCT
>JAOWAW010108537.1:0-14066 GCA_028565695.1 Nicola tetela
GTGTGTGTGTGTGTGTGTGTGTGTGTGTGTGTGTGTGTGTGTGTGTGTGTGTCTGTGTTGTGTGTGTGTCAATTCGAAAAGAAAGGTGTAAGCAACAGAGCACATCTCATACGCAAAAGGACAAGAAGCGAAATGAAAATTACAACAGCAGCAATTGGCCCGTTCATCCGTCGATCACTGCAGCTGCCAGTTTGTACAGAAACCGAAGTGGAGAGAGATAGAAAAAAAACCTACAGCACTAGTACAAGACTAAGCCCAATCTGTATCGGGACCTAATCGAGACAGAAGGACTGTAAGACATGGCAGCGGGCCCCAGGGCTGCACAAAGAAAAGCAAGATTCAAACTAACTTGAAGACAGACTTACACTACATATGGTGTCACCGAGAGGGAGTAACGTGTTATAAGGGAAATGTGAGTCCTATAAAGCTGTTTAAATTTCCTTCTTGGGAGTCCTCGTTGGAAACCCTGGGCATGTGAGGTATGGACCAACCCACGATGGCACCCCAAGAAACCTGAATAATTATCACATGCTTTAGCAAACCTATAGGCCTGATGATCAAGATGGCTGATGTAAACCCCATACGTAGGCATGCAAGGAACGTTACCATCTATATGGGAATAATTCTGGTTCTTAAAGGAAAAATCATCCCGTTTATCGCTTAGGGTCATAACAAGCTTCCCTTCCCCTCTTTCAAGCCTATCTAAGTATGTTGCTTTTGTGTTTGTCAAAGTGGTTTCTTTTAATGGAAAATTAGGAAGGGTATATTTTATCAACTGCGTTTGCGAACCTACGGTGGTTTATAGTTATGAGGTCATCAATGTATCTTCCCGTGAACCCAAAGGACCATGCAGATGCATAGGGAGTTCCCTGCCCGAGAAACGGTACCATGGCGGAACTTTCATAATCATGGAGGAGTAACTCAGCAAGGAGGGGAGTAGAGTTTGTACCCATGCACTGTGCGTGTTTGTGTGTGTGAGTGGGGGGGGTCTGTGTGTATTGTGTGTGTGTGTGCCCAGTTTCCGATCAAATGTATGGCTTGAGCCTGACACAAAATCCTTACTGATACTGGCTTGAATCTGTCGTTGAGCGCACTGGCAGCAACACGATCTGATCAGTGATTTTTTGCATCATATCCTCTTCGCTGCTTTTACGCGCCACGAGAAAATGCTCGCCTCACATAGTGTATCCTGCACAATTCTGATCACACAAACAACACGCACCAATCACCTCAAGTAATAAGGTGAGCCCGAGGATTTATCGGCCTATAAATCACGAGGAACTTTTAACCGAGTGATTTATGCCGATAAATCCGAGGGCGAGAGATTTAATATATTTATGATTGTCAAGGCTATGACTACTTCGAGAAGAATTTTCGTTTCCTGTGAAGGCTGGGCTCCGTTCGGTAACTTGAGTTCCTTCCCTAGCTATTTCAGGTTGCCTCGCATTTTTCCCGTAAGTCTACGCGTGGACTTTTGCCAGCTGCTGTACTGACTACGCATGGCAGCTTGGTTGACGTCACAGCTGTTTGAGATTTCAGGTGCAGTTCTTCGGAACAGCCAGGACTTCAGATGCTATAATGCAAGCATGTGCTCTCTGTCCTGTTCACTTTCTGTTGTGTTCTTTCTCTGTGCGGCACAACGGTTGAGCTTGAGGTCTCTCGCCCAAAAAAGGAGGGTTTTTGCCCGTTAGTGAGGCTGATATCATTGTTTCTGCTCGCGACGCAAAAGTACCTGAATCGGCGAAGACAGCAACGGGATTTTGGCTCAAGGCATTCAGGTCCTTCTGTTCTGAAAGCAGTATTTCAATCGACTTGGCCACGTGTTCTCCGTCCGAACTTGACGAAGTTCTTTGCCGCTTCTACTTGGGAATGAGAAATAAAAACGACGAGTAGTACAAACGGGCTTCGTACTTTGCTGCGAGGGCAGCTATTAGTCGTCGCCTTGTCGTGGTGTTGAACCGACCGCAACTGAACGTGTTTCGACACTGAACCAGAATTCCGACGCTCAAATGATGTTCTCGATGGACACCTGAAGTTAAAGAAGGTGAATGGAGACGAGCCATCCGTCGACGAAGAAGAAATCTGCATGCTTGATTGTTTTCCCTTTTCTCAATGTATCCCAGTGTTACATTTTTTATGCTCCTTTCAGTTGAGCGTTCTTCAGTCACTTTTTGCCAGTTTCTCCTAAAAAAGCGGGATTGTATTGCCCTGGTATGTTTGTATTGGCGATAAAAGGGATTTAAGGGTCTATAAAATCCTCCTTAGGAAAGTACGCACTTAAATGTATAATCGTATAATATATAAACACATACACCCTAGACACCCCGAATGACATTCCCAGTTTTACTCGAATGATATGTTCCCTCCGTTGCTAAGACTGATAGCCTCAGTAACAAGTGGCGTCCGCATGGAGCCGTCGCAGGCCATCGAGATGGCATACATTACAAACAGCTGCAGCTGCCCTGCATGGCTCGGTTGAAGTATGTACGCCTTCCTACCATACATTTTTTAATTGGGAAAGAAATGACGCGATTAGCGCGCGCTGGCTGGTAACGGTTACAGCGTGACGGACAGACAGACAGACAGACACGCACACACACACAACACACACACACACGAAGTAATCGTCTGTGGAACCTTCCTCAGCCCCTACGTGCCTGACGATGGCAATTATTCTCATTTCAAATTACCTTGCCGCCCTAACCTCGACATTAAACTTTTCTCATGGCAAATTTGGTTTTCTGCGGTGTTTATAACAAATCTCCATCCCAGAAGTTTGTACCAGTCGGCCTAAGGACAATGCCTATATTTGCTGTGAAACTGAGTACTTTGAAAAAAAAAGTTAAAAATGAAGTAGTTGATTGAGGAAAGAACTGGAAAGAAAAACTTGTGAATCTGAGAGAAAGTTGTCAGGATTTCCTTGAGAAGTTAGCCAGCTGGTATAGTCAATGAGAAAGGATGTTAAGAATCATCATGAAGCCTGCAGTTTTTGTTGAAGTTCCTTCTATATGTACGTTTGGGCTTAATTATATAAGCAGCTGAAAAGTACACTAACAGCTAGAAAGCGGAAATTTAATTTTGCTAGGGGTCAGTTTTGTTATTAGTATCATCCCAGACATCTTCTGCCATCATGTCTTCAATGTCAAAGCTCCCAAGTGATGGCAATGAAGCCAGTGAAGACAAACTCTTCAGTTGCATCTTCCGTTGCTTTATGATGGACTCAAGCATCTTTGCCTGCTGTTGCTGCTGGCGAATGAGTAGCTGCATGTTGTGATTGATTGTTGACAGACCCTGTACACTCTCAAGAACTTTGTGTTGCTGTGCCTGGATGTTCTCAATTCTGGAACAGGTAAAGGAGAGGTTGATACAAGGGTTGAAAGATGCACATATCATCAGGAAGAATGATGGATACCTGATTGTAACTAAGTAAGCACTCACCTATGGGAATGTTCAGTCAATGATTAGCTAGCTAGTTTGTAACTGTTTGCAGCTATAAAACATACAAAATCACACGCAAAGAGTTCAGTTATGTTTCTAACTTCCTTGGAAAAGACATGAGTCCAAGTGATTCTGACATACTATTTTTTGCAATCACAGACTGTAATGGAGGTTAACGTTTCATGAAAATATGTAAAAGGCAAATGTGAGAACAATAAAAAAGGGCTATCATTGAGCATCATGTGAATGTTGTCCAGATAAACATCATGTGACCGTTGTCTAGATAAGCATCCCCTTATACAATACAGAGAGAGCACTAAATCTCCACTAGAGCAGATGCATTTTGTCAAAATCATCCCTTGTGCCACTCACTGTGTTTTCATTTTGTCTTGTTCAGTTTGTTCATCACGAACAGGCTCATTAGAGACATCACTAAATTCGGTTGAGAAAGCCGTCAGCATGATGAATACCTGCATGCCACCAAAAACAATACCAGCAGCTTACACTAAATCAGATATTGCAAGACTTTGCAAGATTGAAATACTTTCTGATGGTAACACTTCAAAATTGCAACACTATGAGACTGCAACACTTAGAGATTGCAACACTTTGAGACTGCACTGAACAGACAGTCATATTTTGCAATCCATATTTACCTTGAGATCATAGACTTGTGTATGAAGTAATGTCTTTTAGAAATTTCCCACACATTGATAAACTTATCAACTCAAAGCAGCAGCGATTATATGAATATTCAAAGTTGACTTGATCAGATCATTCACCAGCAGCTTATAATCAGTGTCAGGTAAGCAGGAATACAATATCTCCAGCAAATTTAACCACTTGTTCCCCCTCCCCACTTCTCTGTTGTTGTAGCAGCAGAAGTAAAGTAACACTACAGTGACCAAACATAAGTTGGAGGCCTCAGACATTCAGGGGGGACCTGCAATATTTGATGACAAAATTGTGCAGACAAACACAAAGACTGTTACTTACCTTGTAGAACAATGACCGCTTCCTGTTCGGGTTCTCATGTGTTGCAGGAAAGTTTGTGTACCTATCAAGTAAAATGTCGATGGGACATTTTGTTTCCAGCTGAATTATCAGTTCGGCCTGAAGAAGAGACACAGAAGCATAAGATTGTTAATGTCAAACAGCAGTTGACAGTTCACTCCACAAAAAAAGCCTGAAGTGTTTGTCATTGATCTTTATGGTTATTGAGTTCCTTCCATTTGCCACTGTAGAAGGTCAGTGAAAGTTAACTAGCTAGCGGTGCACTGGCAGGTAATTACTTTGATTATTTACATGCTTGGAAGGGAGGTATTCCTCCTTTTTGCCATTAGATCCCACACTTTTCGAAACTAGAGAGAGTGTCATTCAACAGTAATCCTTTGAGTAGAATTACTGTTGGGTTTAGACTGACTACAAATGAAGAAGTATGATGAGGAAGGGAAAAAACAAATAGGGGAATCAACCTGGGATTCAAACCCAGGAACATTGGATCCCCAGTCATACTCTTATCCAACTACATCACGAGGGACTGCTTGCCAACAGCTTGAAATACATGACTCTCAGGCAATAGTATGTCCATCATGTACTGTTAGGCTCATGGTAATTAGTGGTAACTCTATTAGTGGTCTCCCTAGTCACTCCTACCCGCCTTCCTGAATAGCCACCAACTCCTCGTCTCACCTACACTGTCCTATTCATCCGTTACTCTATATTAGACACCTTTCCTCTTGGAAATAAACCAGTTGACGCTCACAAGAGTCTGGTGCACTCTCCCTAATAGCACATGGTGTCAGAAGTGGGATCTTCTCAATGATGGCTACTCCTTCAGATTTGTCTTCTTCTGCTTCCAGTTTGACTTCAGCTTCGCAACCAGCATCTGGGGCAACGGCCTCTGCATCTGTATCTCCAAGGGCTCCAGAGCCCTTTGAATTCATGCGACCTGAGTGATGGCCACATTGGATCAAGCGCTTTGAGCATTACCACCGTGCATCTTCTCTGGACAAGAAAAACAGCATGGTGCAGGTAAGCACCTTAATTTACTCCATGGGAGGCGATATCGAGGACATCATTGTCAGCTTCAGACTGCTGAGTGAAGACGAGAACAAGTATGAAACAGTATGCGATCGTCTACAGCAACACTTCGTAAAGTCCTATGACCCGATCTATGAAAGAGCACACTTTAATCAGTGGACACACAAAGCTGGTGAGAGCATGGACTCCTTCGTCACGGACCTCTACTGCCCAGCTGAACATTGAGATTACAGATTACTCTGCAACAGGATGATCTTGACGGACTGGTCATTGGTCTTCTCGATGCCAAACTCTTGGAAAAGCTGTAACTCAAGGCTGACCTAAAGCTTGATGACGCACTCAAGCGCACCCGTGACACTGAGTCTGTAAAATTGCAACAGACCACAGTGCATAGTTCATCTGCTCTGACCTCAGTGGCAGCGGCAGCAGGCGCTGTTCAGGCATCTTACAGGCGCCAACATTCACTATCAAAGGGCAAGGAGGTGCGACCTCACAGTGGGCACAGCAAACATTCGCCACCGCTACCATCAAAAGATAAGGACTTGCCAGCCAATCATCGCCCACCTCCATCGCTTCAGTGCAAATGGTGCGGCAAACATCAGCATCCCTGTGATTGCTGTCCAGCAAAAGTGGCACAGTGTCGGAAGTGCAGTAAGATGGGACACATTTCATGTATGTTCCTATCAAAGTTGAAACATGGCGCAAATGTGCACTATGTCCATGCAAAACACAAGGTATGCCTTTCTCGGCGCCATCAACTAACCGAACGCGTGGTCACTTAGAGCTTATGTGAACAGTAAACCAATTGATATAAAAATTGACATGGGCATCAACGTTACTGCTCCTCCAGAAGACGTCTTCAAGTCTTGTTTGTCCTCTACAACTTGATTGCAGTCAGCCACACACATCCTATGCAGTCCCAACAAACGTGTACCAGACATCCTTAGTTCCTTTACAGCTCCTTTGTCTGTGACATCATGCAGTGACAAATCCTCTCTCCACACAGTGTACGTCATACGTGACTTGCAAGTTCCTTTGTTGGAACATCCAGCCATCACCTCCCTGAAGGTCTTGGACCGTCTAGAGTAAGTTGATTCCTCACCTCAGGTGCAATGCTTCACGACAGGCTATGTCATGGACGCATTTCCCAGCCTCTTCTCTGAATTGAGTGAGTTCAAAGGTCCACCATACTGTAGTGTTTTGTAAGGCACACCAGACTTGAGTAAGTGTTGAACTGGTTTATTAGGAAGAGGAACAGGGTCTTATATGGAGGAAGGAATGAGTACCACAGTGTAGGTGATACGAGGAGGAGTTCGTGGCTAGATAGCACGATTAGATAGGAGTAACTAATTAGACCACTAATGACACTAATGCAGTTAGCAGTAATTACCGGGAGCCTGACACTACACATACACCATCCAATTTTGAGGGAGAGATGACGCTTCACCTTTCTCCATGGCCACACCAAGACGAGTTCCAATTCCGTTACGTAAAGCTGTTGACTCAGATCGAACGAATGGTATCGCAAGACGTAATCATAGCATCATAGCAACCCCGTCAGGTGACTGTCGCAGAAACTGCCGCCACATCAATGTTTTTCCAGATCCGTATTCAGATCCACAAAGCACATCAGTCCAGCAGTCATCTGCGTCACTTCAACAAACATCGCCCAGCTCCCCCTCTCAACCAAGTACAGCATGTACAAGTTCACAAACAAGTACAGCAAAACCGGACTCATCAAAAGCCACAGTCAGCCCTTCACGAAGGGAAGATGGTTTGGTTGTGATGTGTAGTGGCCGCATCAGTCGCCTGCCTATCAGACTGAACTTGTAGCTATCAATACCATCATGATCATTCTGTTACTGTTCCTCCTTTGGCACTGTACATGTACATGTATCCTGCAGCACACATGTAGTATCACTGATATAAATCTCAGTCAGTCTTTTTTTCTCTTCAGACTTCTTTCTTCTTCTTTCGGTTTCTTTCTTTCTTTCCTGAAAAGGGAAGATGTAGTGTTAGGCTCACAGTAATAAGTAATAACTCTATTAGTGGTTTCCCTAGTTACTCCCACCTACCTTCCTGACTAGCCACCAACTCCTCCTTGTCTCACCTACACTTTCCTATTCATCTGTTACTCTATATTAGACACCTTTTCTCTTGGAAATAAACCAGTTCGACCCTCACAAGAGTCTGGTGCACTCTCCCTGATGGCACACATCACACAGTTGACAGCTAGTTTATAGGTAAAGGTAAAAATAGACCTTTCTCTGTCTTCTTCCTAATTTATTAGCTCTCCTGGTTATCAGGATTGTGCCATGAAAAGGCAAGTTCAAAATGCCTTGATGTCACATTTACCACAGAATAAATCCTAGCATAGTGCTCTCAGTGCTGGCAGTGCCTAAGGCACTATGTTCAGATTTATTCTGCAATAAATACACAGTCTTGGCATGTAATCTTTGCAGGCACATTAATTGTGTATTAAGTCTGAGCCTGAGTTTCCTTCTTTCAGTTAAAAAAAATAAAAAAAATTGTGCTGAGTATTGAAAATCTCACCTGCATAGCTGCAATCTTTTTTGCTGCCTGTTGACGAATCTCCGCAATATCTCCAACCGCCAAACCAACCTGTAAATCAAAGAACAGAAAATGATCAGATTAAGCCAGCTAATGTTACAGCCTTAAATGTACATAATTATATGTGCATAATATAGTGTGCTGTAAGCAGTGTTGTCACCAGGACTTTGACCCAGATATCCATGCATGAAGCGCAACCAGTGGAGCCATATGAGGGTGAAACCTGAGCATCCTTGGGTGGTCTGGGGGTATGTTCCCCCACAAAATTTTGAAAATTCAAAGCCCAAATATGCATTTTTCTGCATTTTCTTTGCCCCAGGAGGTCAATAATATGAAGCATTTCCCAACACACAACCACACAATCCTACATGCACATAATGATCCTCGAGTCTTTTCCTACACATCCCGCACCATATTTCAGTGAGGTGGACTACAGAGGAAAAGTGTGGTTTTTGCAGTCAGTTGGTCTTTGTCCAACCGTTCGAAGCCCTCTCAACCAGCTGCTGGACAGTAGATTGGTGGCTGATTACACCTGGTGTAAGGGTCATTTTCACTTATTTCAAGCGTTTTTGTGTTTCTTTTTGGTAACTTCTGACTTTGGATAACACTGTGGTTGTATTAAAAACTTTCTGAATTTCTTTGTCTTCACACACAACAGTTTAATTTCTTCACCTGTGGCAGCAATGCATGCCATGTACACCATGCAAGGAGCAGGTGCACAAAACCTGCTGTCAATTAAAGAATATTTGGCTTCCTCAGTGGCATGTAGAGACCACCTCCTGACCCAGCTAGATCAAACATGGAAAAATCTCATCATTGCATGTAATTGACTTAAGCTAACTTTTACAGATGATCTATACTGCAGAAATAAATAGTGACTGGTAGCCCATTAAATTAAGGCAAGGTTGAGATGAAGGAATCCTGGAAGAGAATCATACCAGCAAGTTCATGAGGATAATTGGTCCAGTCAATATGAACACAAGGAGGAAAAACCATGTGTAAGCCTTTGAGAGAAGCTTTTCGTCCTCCACGCCTTGTGTGGTGATATTGAACGTCAAACCTGTCAGTCCACTGGCAGAATTGGCTGAGGCATGGACAACTTGAACGAATGACACCTCATGTGGAACCTTGAAGAAGTTATCGGTCAATCCAAGCTCACCAACGGACATTGCAACAGTTGTCATGAGTGCTTGGCCCCATGTTTTGAAGTTCTCCTGGTGGACAGAAGATAAAAATCACATGAGCATTGGGATGGTTAATGTTTAAGACTTTCATTGGTGTTGTGGGTGGGATTATTGGTAGTTTATGAGAGGAAGATCTTTTGCAGGGAAGAGAAACCAAGTTAGATCAATAACAAGCGGTTGCTTGCTGTTAAGGCGTACCTATTTATCATACGTCATGATTATGGTCGTTGATCTGAGGCATCATTCGAAGATATGACGGAGTGCACTGGAACTTCTCCAAAATTTTGTTACTGTGAGGGGCTTACATGAAAATAAATCACAACTTTTGGCTGTTTGAAACTTCTTCCTCTTCACCTTCTTCTTATCTTCCTCCCTCAGTATATGCTTGTGAAAATCATTTGTTGAAGATGCTTCACTATAACATCATCATGCTTACTTACCGCCTCAGACATGAGGATGTGGAACGCAAAGCCAAAGGCGCAAATGAAGAGGATGAAGACAAGAATAACCTATGATAAAGACAAAATGTTCAAAGTGGTCACAAAAACATATCTCTTAGTAGCAAAATATGATTATTATTATAATTAATAATAATAATAATAATAATAATAATAACAATAATAATAATGAAGAAGAAGAAGAAGAATTAATTGTAGTATAGAAAACATCTATCATTTCTGCCAAATGGGAATACAACACATTCCTACAACACCATTGATACTCATGAGGCTTTAAGACTTTTGTAGATCCCAAAAATGATTCAACACCAACAACTGTACAGGCATTGTCTGCCAGGCTAATCCGACAAACGTTAGGGCATTGTTCAGAATTGCTGCCAAAATGACATATTTAGTTCTACCAAGTGCCTCATAGCATGACATCAATGAACTAATCCAACCTTAGAACTAGAAATCATTCCACTATTTATCACTCTGCAGTAGCCATCAAGGAGCCTGTATTTCATTGCAGAGCAGGTATAGCTAGAGCAGTTCTTGAAGCCCTACCTTCATAGCTGTCTGTAAGATTTGCAAGAACATGACGACATAGATCCCGAAGAAAGTTAGTCTGCGAAGAAACAAACAACACACCGGGAAGATGCAGGTGGTGTTTCTCATTTTGCCATTTGCGACATACCAGCTGTATTCTGTCATGGTGTGTCAGATAATGCATTACTAATTCTTTGCTAAGCCAAGCTTGACCCTTACAAGTTGATTACACTATTCTCACAGCTCACGTGCCATCACCCATACAAACCGCCTTTCTCCGAAGAGGTTGTGAATTTCTGATTACAACCTCTTACCCACACACCATCTGTAAATCACAACCCCTTACCCACACACCATCTGTTAATCACAACCCCTTACCCACGCACTTCAAAGTTGTGACAAGTTGTGAAAAACAGATTTATAGCCTCAATATTTGGTTGCAACCGGCTGCATCCCATCCCTCACCACTGCACAGCTCAGATTGTGATTTGCTGGTCACAACCTTGGTCTCGGCTATGAATACTTTGCTCGGCAGAAGCCTTTTAAGCATCAAACTACAGCCATCCTTAATAAAACCTAAACACAAACAAGCGACCTTTAAAAATATGCTCTCGTAAAAGAACACACACCCAAAGAAGCAACCAACTGCATGATACCTGCAAATACAAAGCAATGCAAAGAGTTTCAAACCTCACCTTTGCAAGAAGAGAACAAGGTTGATCCAAGTGAGGAAGATGGCTACTGCACCAACTGTCCACTGCCACTTGCTTGGTGGGTTGTCCAGAGGCAAAGCAAAGATAAATGTTGAAGTGTAACCAGCCCATTCAAGCAGATTGATGGGATCCTTCCAGTACTTGTAGGGAGTCTTCATCGTATAAGAGAGAAACATGTTATTATAAGAAACCAAGACCAGTTTAAGGAGAGCAAAACCAATCACTTAATACTACATTCCCATTTAACTTGAACTTAAGGGCTAGCTTGCTATAGTTCACTTTTCTCCTGAGTTGAATCACCTTTCTTTCTATATTGAAAAACACTTGCAAGAGTCCTTAGATACATATAACCAGGCTGACAGGGAAGAATGGGTGTGATAAAAGTTCCAAACAATTTGAACATACCATCTATTCAAACTGTCTTTAACTATAGGAGGCATGCACTGGAATTCCGGAAAAGCAGAAATTGTGAGAGCTGAGGACACTCCTACTTCTGATCATCAAGAACAAATGTGATGTTTCTCACCAGTTTGTAGCACTGAACACACTCTTTAGTGAGGTTAACAATGCTCAGCAGCATAACAATGTAGGCGGCAAACATCGTGAAACCATCACGACTGAGCTGCAGGTATAGAAAGAAAGCGCAGGATAATAATTATAAATTAATATTTTATTCTTTTAACAATAGTAAACAAACCGAGGAGATTTTCCAAGGCAAATTTAATTGACACAGAATATAGATGATCCAGAGAAACAATACAAATAGCCATCTGTATGATGTGTTCCAATTTGTGACAACTTTTGAAACTTCAACACCACCTCACACACTGCTGTATATTTTGTAACAGAAGCAGAATGAATGCAGTAGCCTGAATAATTGATCAACTACTATACTGTCAAACCCAACACCAGCAAAATATTAATTATTGCCACAGTACTAAGTCAGTATTATTACTAAGGTTTGCTTGCCATTACAGGACAATCAACATCTCAGCTAAGCCTATATGGACGTAGAGAAACCAACCTAGCCAAGTGTTTTTCTTGTCATGTACATCGAGTTAATAGGTTCATCTTAAGTTTGGCATGTTGAGCACAAGGAACTATACCCTGTCAAGGTCTTTCTGTCTCGTAATAAACCTGGGGCGCTGGTATGGTCGTGCACGAACAGCCAGTATGGTTAAGAAGAAGATGAAGATCAAATAGGCAAGGAGATTCATGAGATGAAGTTTGAGAACGTAGCCATTCCTGAAACAAAACATTGAAGACATACAAAAAAACTTAGCAGACAATTTGAGCTTCTTCTCAAGGCAGTGTTCGATGATTTTGCCAAGCCGTCACTATACCCTAAACAGTCGTCATACTCATCATCATAACAAGAAATTGGCATGCAGACCAAACATTGTCAAGGTCCAAGTACAATAAAACAGTAAATATGCGTCTTCCGAGCTGTCTGCTTAGGAACTTTATACATGTACACAATTCTGCAGCTGCTATTTCTTTTTATCATATTGCAAAAGCAAAGTTGAACGTCAGGTCTCCCGGTGCATGCCTACCATTTCTTCCTCAGCCAAGCCCTGATCATTGGGTGAAGCAGCAAATGGTAACGCTCCTCATCCATGATGTTCTGTGAAAAGGAAAACATATATTATAGGATTTTTTGTCTTACCTAGAACACTCCATGGTGCTGAAGACAGCTATTTAATTCATTATCAAGATCTACAGGGCTCCAACTGCTGTGAATGTTGAAAGTCATCAAACAGTTTGGAAAACATTATTAGAGTAAATTTTTTTAGAGGCTTCTCTGGAGGCCTAGGGTCTACTAATTTATCTGAGCTGTTCAATGCTCCAGTACAATTACAAGAACCTCAGCCCAGTCCAGCAACGTGTATTTTGGAATTGACCACTTTTTGCTGCATGTGATGCCCAAAACACACTGACTCTCACTCTCCTCAAATGCCAGAACTGTACATGTTGATGAGGAGTGATGCATGCATTGCCTTGATATTATAGTCAGACAGGATTCTAATCATGTACATTTCATAACATGTGTGAATTGTACGTAGCATTACCTTGACAAAACAGTTGTCACCATAGCACACCAATGTGTTCTTATTGCTTTTGTCTTCCTGATAGGCTTTATGTGCATCGAAATCCTTGTTTCTCCCGAATTTCGCACTCAGAGAACCCAAACCTGCATCTGTCTCTTCCTCTTCTCCACCCTCTGCACCCACAGCCAACATCATGTCTATGTCATCCAGCTTACGGCTTTTTGCAAGGATAGACACCCGTGGTGTGTCATCTTCCTTGAAGTGACCATAGAGGTACTTCAAACGGTAGACAACCTGCAAATAAAAGTAATAATCCATTAGATGAACAGCCTTGCCAGCCTACCAGCAGCGACTGCTCTCAACAAACTTACACATGTATAGTACATGCAGATCAGTTTAGAAAACACCTAAACTTTAGTTGTTTCTCTTCCTAAATTTCTTCTTCCCTCCTCCTCCTTGCATCATCCTCATTTTTTTATCCAATTCATAGTTGGTTATAACATTCCTCATAAAACGCGTATGCAGTCCACAAGGACCACTCACCTCGTAGTCTTTGTCATTTGGGTCACCAACTTTGGTGTAGAAGCGATCAAGGAGTACCTGAAGACACAAGCCACACTTCAACATGAATAATAATAGCATTATACAATCCTACATGCATGCATGCCTGTGTAATTCCATCACTTCCCGTGCATGCAATACAATACATAGCTCTCTCCATATGTATGCATAAATTATATATATATATATATATATGTATATATATTAAGCAAAGTTTCCTGTGGCTACAGCCCCCTGGTGGAAATTTGCAAACCCACCGTAACCAGATCGGGCATGCTTCTGGTGATTGTCTCAAAGAGTCCACATTGACCGGATACATTAGAATTCCTGAAGACTTCTTTCCACCTGCAGCAGACAATCCAGTGCAAATAAATGAGGCAAGAGTACTATTACCCAACACTTGGGCTACTTTGTCCACAGTGTTATGGTATAGGCATGTTTGAATAGTTCCCAGATCTGTATGGCTCACTTCTACAAGAAGCACTTCTGCTTTGTGTGTGTGTGTGTGTGTGTGTGTGTGTG
>JAOWAW010108559.1:3876-14062 GCA_028565695.1 Nicola tetela
GTAGTAGTAGTAGTAGTAGTAGTAAGCATAAGTTCACACACAGGTACAAAGAACGGCGTCTAGCAAAACTGCTGCCTAGCACATTGACACAGGCTACAACATTCCCTTCTATCTGCCGCTTTATTCATTTGCATAATTAGCCTTACCTTCTGTTCGCTCTGTTCTTCAACTACGGCAGCTCCGCCAGCCCTTCAAAAAAAAAGCACAGCAACCAGCTGTTCTGGCAACTCATCGTGACTTAACATGACATTATTCGCCAAATACCTCGTAGCTGGCTCTTCTTGAGCGTCGAAAAATTCTTCCTCGTCGGAGCTTTCGCTCATAGTTCAAGAGAATTGTCAGAGGTAATCTAAAGAAGGCATTAAAGAGAAGGCGAACGGACACCACTCTGAAGGCAGGGAAGATACACTATCCCCCTGGCCTTGTCGTTGACATTCCGAATCTGTACGTCACGACCACTCTGGAAACATGTTGATGTCAGTAGTGCATGCCTAATACTAACTAATAGTATTAGACTAGATTCACTAGCCAGACTAGCCTATACTCGATAGGGGGGCGTTGAACAGTGAATATCATGGGCCGACAAAAAAAAAAAAATCTGTACTACGCCTACCACTACGGCCTACGAGTGAGTCGACAAACTACACTGCCCTCTTTACCAGTCTTTGGCTAGCTTGGCACGTATGATCGATCGTGTGCCAATGATGTTGAGTGCAGGGATCAGCTTCTGTGTGCAGAGTAAGTGAGCGTTAGTCGGAACAGTGGATGATGTCAACCTGAGAAAAAACTTTTTGGGGGTCGATATTATCCACTGTTCAACGCCCCCTTGCAGAGCAGACGTCAGTTGATGTCAGTAGAGCATGCCTAATACTAACTAATCGACTAGACTCACTAGCCAGACGACTCGACTAGGCTATACTCGATAGGGGGGAGGCGGACATTGAACGGTGAATATACATGTATCGACAAAAAAAAAACAACCTGTACTACGCCTACGAGTGAGTCGATATCATTCACTGCGCCCCCTTTCGCTTGGTATGTATGATGGATCGTGCGCCAATGCTATCGAGTGCAGGGACCAGCTTCTACAGCATTAGGAACATAAACTCTACAATTCTACGTCCACGGTTACGTGGTACGCGGTCGTACGCAAGTAAAAATAACAACCACCCAATAGTGGGTGGAAAACGGTCTTTGTAGAGAGGTGGTCTTTCAACACATGTCTCATACATGTACAAAAGTAACAGATGTGATCACAGTACATGTCCATGTGAAAATTAACCGCGTATCCATATCATGGTATAATGCACCTTTTCCTAGCCTGGTACATCTTGTGCCAGATCAGACCTGAGGCTGTAGCTCAGATCAGACCTGCGGTTAGGTCTGATCACTTCCAGGTGTCCAATTGTCTGAATTTCAATTGATTATGCACAAAAGTCACTTGGTCTCATAGGGACGTGCGTTATGTCACATAACACCCTTGTTCCTCAGTCTGATCAGCAGACAGCTGCATTGCCTTCGGCTTCACCTCGTGCGATTCTGCAGATCAGACCTCCAACTTGGTCATTATCCTATACATAACTAGAATTTTCCAATACAAGACATCAAAATCATAGAATGAGTGTTGCCCACACGTGCAAAGCCTTTTTAAAAACAAAACAGATAAGTAGTGGTTCAAAAAATCCTCCAAGAAAAGATCCCATAATATAATGGAACTTGAATGTATAACCAAGCCAAATGATTATAGTGAATAAAGGCCAAGAGTTCATTGATTTAGTATTCCCTTGTATGGGCCAGAGACTTCAATGCCCAGTTTCAGAAATTTTGACCAATTTACAGTCCACTGCACAGTATGAAAGGAGGTTGGGGAGTTCACAAAATCAAAGGATGTTTTTATCTTCATTCAGTGCTTTTAATGGCAATATGGATACGGGAAAGACCCCCATAGACTGGGGTCACAATCAGTGGTGCAAAAAAAAAAATTAAAGGATGTTTTTTTTTTTACCATCCCCTAGTCCTTTGTACATCCTATGCTGTAGCTGTACATGTCAATCAATGTCATGAGATGATGAATAGGTATGGATGCACACAAAACCAATGATGATACTGTGTGCATTGGACATAGCATTGTATTAGAAACATGTGGCACTTTGCCTGACAAAACATCACATTGAGCATCAGCATTAGGAAGAATTCATGCAATATTGAATCCTTGGTACAAAATTACATAAAGATCTCTCTGTATATCAAAAGTTTTAAGGAAGAAAAGCTCTGTAGTTAGAATAAGCACATGAAATTCATCATTAGTCAATAAGTCATTACTGAGTATGTACATGGTTTCATGAACTCTCGGCTGGGTCAGGGTGATCTTCACCATCTGTGAGGGCAGAAATATAATAACCAAGCATAAATATAATGAGAAATCACTACAACAAATTCCCTGTCATTTTGGGAAGGAATTGTGGTATGTCCTAACATACATACAAGTAAGAGTGGTCACTGAACAAAGGATAGGGGAAATATGGGCAACAGATGGTGACAACAACAAAAATAAACAGTCCCACCATTCTAACCTCACAACACAAACAACATGTGCACTGATAAGTATGAGTTACCTTCTGTACTTTGTGCCACATTCAGTAGAGCAGAATCATCTTGACATTCAGGAAATGAGGAATCAATGGTTGGGGCAGAAGCTGAATCAGCTGTAATAAAGTCACTTTCACACTGATCACCTCTCAAGATTCTCTTAGGGTGGTTTGGGGATAATTCTTCCAATGCTGCAGCTAGCTCTTCCTCAAACTGGACAGCACCTAAGATCAATGAAGCAAACAGATGTATTGTCAGAAAAATAGTGCAACACATGATTACTGAAAATTCTGCCTTTGTCAAAAGCTGTTCATCATTGACAAAAACAGTAACATACGACTGTCAGCCACGGGAGAGAAAAGCACTTCTCGTTGTGGGGAGAGCACTTCATCCGGAGTGCTGCTGTCATTGTTCGTGTTCAGATCATCATTCTTGCTCTGTCTTGCCTCCTTCCCATCATCCCAAACAGAGTTCGACTTGTCTGAATCAAACAACACAGCATTATCTGATGATATGTGACAGTGTTCGTCAATATATCCTACACCAGCTTCTGGCTCCTCTTCTGAAAGAGATTGTAATGGCTCAGGATGATTACTATCTCTGTCAAGACCTTGAGTCTCTCCTGCATCCTCTTGCGTATCCTCAGAGCTGTTGGCAGTGCTTTTCTCATCCTCTGTTTCTTCATCAGTTAATTCAGTTTTCACATCCTGAGCAGGTCTGGTCTCTGACACTTCAGCATCATTTGTCTCCATTGCCTCTTCCGACTTCATTGCTTCTTCCTGTTCTCGCCGCAAAGCCGCTTCTGCTGCTAGCTGAGCATTCCGGAAAGTATACTCTGCAATGGAGTCCATCAAACTTCGTACTAGCTCATGGTCTTGTTGCTAATGAAACAAAGAAAAAACAAAGTAAACCTCGTGAAGGTGATAAATGTGGACCACTGGGCTATGATGGTAAGGCAATAAAAGAACAGATGTACAATCTTTGAGGTCACATGAGCACTGGCTCGGCAGCTTGATGTAACTTCATCACGCAATGGCAGGTGGACAAAACATTCCCATACACTCCCTTTGCGTTACAACACAGAACTTGCAGTCATAAAATAACTCACTGAGAATGATCAGCTCTAACCTGCTCAACTCGAATGTTTCGATCCACATCTAGACGAAGGAGTGTCTTGCTCAAATTAAGTGCTCGTGTCAGTGCCATTAATCCACCAACACGGATGTCATTGCGTTGGACATTGAGGTGTTGCACACACTTGCTCAGAGCGATGTACTCAGCCAAAGCAACGACACCTATCAGCAGAACACCATCAAAACACCAACAGTCAAATAAGCAAAGACAAGTGAATCATGACTGCAGTGACTGCTACATACGCATCAAAGTTAGTAGTCAGTTACTGGTAACAATAAAGAAACTATGCATGCAGCCATGGATCAAGACAGCCCAACTACAACATGCACATTCTGAAACTGTTTACCTTGAACATTAAGGCCAACTTCCATCAGCCCAACATTAGCCAATGAGCAACTTGCTAGGAAGCCTTGCTTTAAGCTGTCCATTCCACCATCATGGCACAAGCGATTGCGTCCAAGTTCTATGGTGTGCAAGGTTTCATGCACCGCCTGGCGGCCAAACACATGGATCAAACAGGCTCAGAGCTGTGGTCATTATATACCATGAACAATGGTAGCAGGTAAGTTCAATATCCTTCTCCTGACCAAAATTGCTTCTATGACTATCAGAACAAAACAGCTCAAATTATGACAATAACAGTTCCAGCAACTTACAACATGATGATGGAATCGGCTGTCCAATTAACTACTTTGCCAATCATCTACATGGTGTAAATCTACATTGTGGAAGAAACACTCAATGCAGGTTCCTACCAGCATATGGCAGATTGGGGAGATTGAATCCTGCGTACAGCGATTATTCCACAAGACGAGTGCACCAAGACCACTACCTTGCTCAGCCAGTGCCTGACATAACATGATAACTCCAGAATCCTGAAAAATCAAGATGGACGATTATTCATTTGTCACCACATATAGAATGCTGGAAAAAGTTAAACCCAGGAAATGGGCACTAGACCATGTAATAAGAAGAAAAAACTGAACCCTGATGTTCAGCAATGTACTTGAATTCAAATAGGCTGACAAAATGCCAGCCAACAAAACCCAAATACTCTTACATCCAGAATCTACAAATTAAGGAAAACAAACATATCTTACTTTTCTGCAAACAATTGCATGTATACATGACATCTCATAGGGTAGTAGAAAGAATGAGAAAAAAAACAACTGCACCCTAAAACTAGGCTGCATACACAAAAAGATAATATGCAGCAGAGTACAGATATTTACCCACTGATGAACCAAAAGCTGCAAATAAAAGACACACACCTGTAGGTTGTTGTCTCTCAAATCAAGCAACTGCAATGTTTTGTTGCACTTCAGCAAGGCAGCCACCATGGCTGCATCATCAGATACCAGCTGGTTGTTACCAAGGTAAAGGTGAGTAAGGTTGGTGTTCACTTTCAAAGATGCGGCTGTTGAACAACAAAGACAAGTCACAACTCTTTGAGCACCATGCCAGACGCACTGAAGCTCTCAGACAGTAAGAGCGCCATTTCAGATGATGATACCCTCTTTAAGGAATGGATACTGTAAATTAACAACTTTTGGCCTTTTCTCGCTACGAACTTTAAGACCTCATTTTATTTTCAGCCCTTCATTACATTGTGGGAGCCGTACGTAGGTAGCAGAAACCTCCATTAATTTTCAGCCTGTGGATGTAAGGCCAAAGGGGGTTGAAAATTAAACTAGGTTGAAATTCAGTTGATTGACAATATAGGTGATTTGTCACAGGTGGCAAAGCCTAGAAACTTCCAACTCATTAGATTTTCAGGTGCACATATAGGGGTGCCTAGTGCATCTGCCTCTGACCACTGTGGGTGTAAGTTCGATCCCTGGGTTGAACCGGCAGCTGGCATGTCAGAAAGAATTTTCTAGATGCATCCGAGAGATTACTTCAGGCACTCCAGTTTCCTCCCTCTGAAAAAAAGAAAAAAAAACTCACCCATGATACTAGCCTATTGTGTCTATTGGGTGGTGCAGAACATAATAACTTTTATATAATTATACATCATTGGCTACTGCAAAAAAATAATGCAGGTATACATACAATACATATATCGTGTGGCACTTAACGGGTTAACACCAACACAATGGCCTGGTACAGTTGTAAAGTTTACTAAACTCAACATGTTTCGACTTTCTAACCCATTTATACTCTGCAGAAAAATGTTTTACATAGCAAGCACAGTAAAACCTCATGTGCTGCAAACCACAAATGGCACAATGAAGTGACAAGGCATGGGATGATGCTGTCAACACATGGACCGTGGCAAACTTTTTGTAGCAAGCTCTTACCAAGAATGACAGTACGTGCACCTGAGATACCATTGCGTTCCAAGTGCAATGTACCCAAGCCACAGTTGACACGAAGGGCACGGCCCAGCAATGGCACAGCATGTAAATCTGTTGCTGATTGCGACAAATCAAGGAAACGGACGAAAGGTGACTGTGGATGACATGGAAAAATCAAGAGGCAAATGCCAAGTATTTATTAGCTACTGGAGGCAACAGAGAGATGAGCAAACATCAGCAAAACCACTGATCACACAGTTCAATCCACTGACAGCCATATGGTACACCTGCATATGTCACACCACCTGCTGAGCTAAGGGGTGTACTCACTTTTTTCAACATCCGTGACATTGCCAACCATGCAGGTCTTTGAATACGGTTGTTGTTGGACAGAACCACACGATATGTACACTCATAGTACTCCATCATTTCCATGAGTGCCATCAAGCCCTGAAACAAGAACCAACCAACACTTAGTCAAAAAAGACAGAAACAAGGAAAATTGCTTTGATTCACACTTGCTATCATACCACAATTCAGCAAATTGAACACCAGTTACCAGGCACAGAAAGTGATATTAATTGAAGAAAGAGATCCAAGCACACCAAACTCAACAAAGAATTTTTTACGGAGACGTTTCACCAGACCTTCCGCTGACACCATCAGTCAAAACTGAATGGAGAACAGAACAAAGCTACTGGTAGATTTTAAACTAGCCTAGGTATCATATCATGCATGCAAACTTGGTGAATTTCTGAATAAAGGCAAGAATGTGATGGTGTCGTGCATGATGTATGTACCAGGCAAGGATGATTAACGGCGAGAATGGGATGGTGCATTCATATTATAGTTTTATCTATAGAAATCTACAAAGGCATGCAGGAAAACAATAAGTTTATCTAGAATTACCAATGCCTACTCAAAGGCCTATCAGTGCAATGCCTAGCAACAATACACACGCTTGCATGTAGAAAACAAACCAAAATCAAGACACACCTCATCTTCGAGCCCGCACCCATCAAGTACAAGTGTTTCCACCTGTATCCGCCGAAAAACCTCCTCAAGTGCTTCACACTGACGTGAGTCCAAACGGACACCTGAAAGAAATCAAAAACATTAGCTAAGCCCACAAGAACATGTTGACACAACATATACTGTCGCAAAACAGCCATCAGGAGCTCTTAAAAAGATGTCATCCATAGTCAGAACAGGTCTGTGGAATACTCATCATGTGGCAGACAGGAACATACTAGTACTCAATAACAAACTAACGGCTTACCTTTGAGGTCAAATACAGGCTGCCGAATGGTGACATCCTCCAAGCTCTACAACAGGAACAAGTGTTGTTTTAGTTTATTATAGATTCTTGCACAATTTATGCAAAAAACCTTGTAAACATCTTTGCAACCACAATGATAAGTTACCTGGTACAAGGTCACTGAGCAGGCAGGTAATACTCTGAATTCTTTAGACACAATTCAGGATTGCATGTGCATCTTTTCCCTGTATTGTCGAATAAGCCTCAGGTGCATGCATGCATTGCAGTCTAATACATAGTTCTGCAGTAAAACAGCAATACACTGACTGTATCAACCTGCATGTAATCAAGCCATGCAGTTTTATTTAAAGCGGCAGTGTCACGCTATTCGGTGATTTTTTTGTATATAGAAAAAAATGGTGCCTAGCATACACCTGTGCATTCTTGGGCACTGTAGCTAGCAAGCAGCAGACTGTGCAGCAATCACACACATACTTGTACATGACAGCTGCATACGCCATTTTAATTGTCCCTCACTCCTTTAAAATGGCAGTAACATACACTAGACAGCGTGACACTGCCGCTTTAATTTCCTCGTGTAAGCACTCAAAGTGCTTGCACCAACACTTACTTTGATGAAGTTGACTACACGAGCCAGTGGCTTGATCTTTGACTTGACACAAGTAGCACTGTATCTTTCAATAACAAACTCAGCAGTTTTTGGCTCTCCTAATCAACAAGAAAAAAACAAAACAGAATCTAAGATGAGGTTCAGCTACTCGTGTTTCAATTTACCTGAGAAGTCACGGGAATTTGTCAAACACTGCAGCCAGTAGTTAATTTGTTAGGTGCCCCTGCATATGCAAGACTATTGAAAACCATGCAGAAAACAACAACTGTAAAACACAAACCACCTATGACCAAACAATAAATTTCTGAAAGATAATTTCCATTATATTAAGGAGGTCTGAGAGTATAACATAATTTCATGAACTGCCCACTTTCATCATTTATATGAAATCTTCTTTGATCAGCCAAATCCATACCTGAAAACAAAGGATGCAGTCATCAAGCATTTTGTTGCAAAATTAATACAATTAAGTACATGTACTATTACAAACGTATGTAAAATGTAGTACATACTAACCGGAGGTTTTTCCACTGGGGAGGGCATTTTTAGTATGCTTTAATGGAAAGTACGTCTTAGCCAATAATAATGTATGACATTTGCAATACCCACCGTTCGGTTATTGCCCAAAAGTACATGTTAACCGAGTGTACATACTAAGCCAGGTATGTAGTAACCAAGTTCCACTGTATGTACTTCTGGCAGCTCGCCTACAAACCTTCAGCTCTATGCACTTCGCTGATGTAAGATTCCTGGATCTATGGAAGATCATGGCCTCTACAAATTTGTACCATGTGCATGTCTACAAGTGGAGGCACTATAGTGAGAACACAAAACGCCTGCGGTAAGCTTTTAATAGCACAACTTGTACAGGTCTGCTTAATGCCCACTTGTTGAGGCTGACTGCACCCTAAAACCTGAAATCTAAAAATCCATGCAATCAACTCAAAGCCTCTCCTCTGACCCAGGTCGACAATCGCAATGGCAAGTTCCACATCCAACAAGAAGGCTATCTGTTTTTCTGAGAAGCTGGTGATCATTGCCAGCATCAAGAAGGGAAAGAAACAAGTGTCTATCTGCTTGGCAGCTGAATCTTGCTAAGACAACTGTAAACAGCATCTGGAATAGTTGGGATGGTCTCAAGCACGTTTGAAACTTCCAGCTTTGGCCCAGAGTGCAAGTGGATTTTTCTGATAGCGATGCTACTTTGCTGGGAGTGGAAACATTCCCGTTCCTGGCCCATTGCTAATTGAGATAGCAAATGTGCCTGCATATTCTTTGGGTGATAAGGATAAGTCGTTCGTTCCAACAACAGGCTTCATTGACAGGTGGATGTCTAGGTATGGCATTGTACAATCATGACATAGGTGCATATACTGGTAAATGTATGTGTACAGGCATCAACAGTTAGTAAGTACTTTTTGCAGTTTCCCGAAGGGTACACCTTAACCGAGTTCGATTGCAGCTACATTACTGATCAGGCCGAAAACATGTTGCCACTGAGAAGTGGCGCACGTGCATGGAACCCTCGCAGGCCCTTTATACATATTGTAAACCGAGGATTCAGGAGAAAACTTTGGTAGTTTGGGATCTGCCAATTGAGATCAACTGTCATGGACACTACTATCATGAGTATGGGAAACATGAATACGGGATGTACCAAGTTGGCACCATGGCCAACAGTGTACAAGCGATGTACGACATGTCCGTACCAACGCCGTACAACGTTGTATACACCATTTGTGTGGGAAACCATGTTTTCGAAGAAGAAAGCACCACCAACTGTAAAGGACAGCGGAGTGAAGAACAACCCTTCCTCACTCCCTGGCCCCAAAACTTAATACTTTATCTGATAAGTATATACTGGTAGTTTGTCCAAACATCACTCCTCATCAGCACAAATTTAAATTTTTTTGGTGATGTTTCGGTTGGTCAGCTCCAATCTTCCTCAGGCGAATACAAGCTTAATACCCCTTTAGCGATTCACGCAAATGATTATATCGATTTGCTCATCATCAGTTGGTGAGATGTCCAGCCCGACTTCTATTCAACAGATGTATCGACTGACACGCTTACATCACGAATCAGCTCGATCATGAGATGTAGGCCTACATGTACACAAACATGTGTATCATTGGGCTTGTCACTCGATACTCATCACGACTTGGTCAGTCCCAATGCAAAGCCTTCTGAAATGTCTTGGGTTGTCACATGCCATGTGCCAACCCAAGACAGGTGCCAAAAGAGAATGTAGGCACTCAGGTAGGAACTACATGTAAT
>JAOWAW010108570.1:2185-14059 GCA_028565695.1 Nicola tetela
GACAACTCTATGTGTACAGCACATACATCAGACACACATTATCACACAGACAACTCTATGTGCACCACGAGAGAAAAAGTAAGAGCCAGTCTTGATGTACATCACTTCTTATATGTCACGTGATTGCATGTTGTCATGGAATTGGCCGATCAGAATGAACCTAACAGGGCTGTGATTTCCCGATCACAGTACGCTTTTTTTGTGGCTGAAGAATCATTGTGGATGGTGGCAGGTATTCAGATAGCTTTTGGAAAGGTAGGTGGCTATGGCGGCTCCTTCATCAGTTGTGCTCACTGAAGCTGTTTGGTTTGCAATCACATACCCTTTTGCTGTCTGTGGATGTGAGAACCAAAAACAGCTTAGGTGGAAAGACTTGCTGCTAAAGAAGGACAAGAATGGCTGAGAGTATAATTTTGAGCTGGGGATGGACTTCAACACTAAGAACCATCAGGGCAGCACCAGGGTCAGATAAAAAAGGTGTGCAACAGCAGAATTCATTAGCCTGCACAAGTGACTGCAGTTTAAGGAGCTGCACAGAAAGCTTCACCCCAAGGATGACCGTATGTTTCTAAGGTGACAAGGGGGGCTGAAGACCTCTCTGGACCCAGTATGGTTCAACAGCCTACCACTGAGCAAAAGTATGATTAAAGAGATGATGAAGTGCACCTCCAAAAAAGCTAAGCTGTAATGTATACAAATCACTCTGTACACGTAACAGCCATCCAACAACTGGTGGATGTATGTATCCCAGACACAGCCATCATCGCAACCACCAACTACAACACAGGCACAATCATTGAAGATGTAGATGCCTTTATTGCTACTTGTGGCATGGATAAGGTGTGCTTTCCTTAACTGGTACTCAAGACGAGCGACTAGCAGTTTAAGCCAAGCATATTCAGGCAATGAAAGCAATGAAACACATAAACTTGGCCGGAGCACATTTTGGCAACAGTTGTCATGTTCACCTTCAGCTGTAATTTTTTTCTGTTCTAGCTGTCTACTATGAGTGACTCGATCACTTAGAGTCTACATATGCTGGTGTTGCATGTTGATATCTGTGCATATCAGAAATGGAATCAAAACACTTGTACTCATGTTTGACACACTGAATCACAGCCCTCTGCGCTGCGCATACCAGGCTGTGATTCAGCAGTCTCACCCTAGTACTCATGCTTATTTCCATAATATTTTCATCATATAATGGAGGAGATTGATTACACAGCAAGGCTTCAGGCAAAATAACTGAATCTGGGAGCAGTTTTGTCAACTGATGTTTCAGCTATTGCCTTCTTGAGACATACACGTACAGTAGTCAGGCAACAATTAAGTTGGTCACAGTGCCAGGTTATAATTATTAAACATGTTCATTGGCAATGATTTGAGGAGAGCGACAGATAGGTGGCTGGGTGGGTTAAATTGTCACCTTAGAGAAAGAAAGTCCCTTTTTGTACGTTTCATTAACACTTTATTACTAAAAATTAATGCATGACACTGCTGTAGTCAGCAGTAGACATATAGATTAGATACCAACCTCAGCAAAGTCGTTGTCTTCAGAAAGCATGTCTGGAATCTCATCTTTCCATCGATCTTTACTGGTGAGTAGTCTGAAGGCTGGACGTGAACTAATAACACAGAACAATTTAATTGCAACCATCTCATCCACATGGACAAGTGTCAATTAGATTTGGCTGTAGATTAACATATTATTACGATTAACAGACAGGTCAACTGAATACTCAATTAGGACTGCAAAATATCTCACTACCAGCTGGCCAGAGCATATTTCTAGGAAAAATGGAACTACATTGATATGCAGATATCTTGCAAGTCCTGTCTTTATCCGTACCAATAGCCTTATGGTTCAATTTACTGAATGTTTTAGCAGTTCATAGCCATTGACATGTCCCTGATGACCCTAGCCCTGACACTTCAACCACAAAAAAATCCAATGGAAATAACCCATGCATTTTCACTCTCAATTCATACCTAGGATTGTTATGAGATTTCCTCTCTCCAGACCACAGGTCAGCTACCAGCTGCAAATTGCCCACCTCCATTTCTTCAACTTCCTGTGCCAGCAGGGAGACCTCTTCTTGTAACTGCGCTACCTGTAGAAGCAACAACATTCATCATTGTTCTATTAGCAGCCATATTGATTTTCCCAGCTAGAAATGCTACCCTTCCTTCTCCTGCAGCATTTCAAAGATACTTGTCTTTGAAGACCTTTCCTGCTTAAGATAAGACCAGCAATGTCCATACTGACTCCATAGTCCTAAACATGCCCATTGAATGCATTGCCTTTCATTGCATTTCTAAAATGTTATGCTTTCCAAAGTTTTAACCCTCGCCAGGCCCAATAAGGACTGAGGATGGTCCTCCAGAAATATTGGGTGCATGTGGTTGTGAGTGTCTTAGTCACTTGCCAGGAATATTGTCACAGTCAGTACTGCTCTATGCATGTGTGTGAAGTGCTTTGTTCACATGAAGACAAAGCTTAATTGACACATACTAAGTATCTACCTTACGGTAGTGTACGGTAGGTATTTGGTATGCATCTTGAGTGCACCTTCTGTATCGAGACTTAGCCATAGTTGCATTAACGTTGATCTCTCTTGTATGTCTCGGCTTCTTTCCTGGGTTTGTCATACATAGGTACAGCCTGTTAGGGTTCATGTGTGCCACTTGTTGTCTACCAACACCCCTGACACAATGTTATTAGTGCAGTTTGTGATTGAGGCACAAAAAGGACAAGATCTTACTGAATACCAGTGCTGTCAGTGCTGGTGCAGAAAAAAAAACTGTTCGCAGGTTGGGATGTGCTCTCACAGTCTTAAGCTTCACTGACTTTGTTTATATGTTGTCCAAAAACTCAAATATTTTATATTTTATTAATGATATTGTCCTCTTAAATTAATACTTGGAAACCCCTATTAAACGTTTGATGCCCACTGACTGTTGGAAGCCCCCGAACCCTCTGAACCTCACACCCAGTTACAGTGCTGATGATCACCTCATTCCGCAGCTGTACACGATAGTGAACTTCCATGTGTCTTCCAGGATCGAGTTCCGAAATTGCTACCTGTGCAATAGAACAAGATGGCTGCTGTTAAACAAACCAATAGTGATGTGCAATGATGAGCAATTTCATTGCTTTTCATGCTTAAGAGAATTGTTGAAAAGAATTAAGTGAAATGTTGCATGCCAATGCCAGCAAACTCAATGGCCAGAGTCACTACAAAGACACACAGACAAGTACCCCACAAAATGCCTCAGCTTACAATCACTTTGTCTATTCCTTGCATAATAATTAGACTTTCATTCACAAGATCAGTTGCCTCTAAAGTGTCAGTTGTCTATTTGTGTATTCAGCCTGTGAGCGTAAGTGAAACCTATGCCGCTGGGCTTAAACATATACAAGGCTGTGAAACATTTCAACATAATGTGTTTAACTGATTTTTTTTTCTTAATCAAACTGCTTATTTCCTGCAGCAGTTTCCGCGAATTGTAATTTTCTCCCAAACAAGATGTGAAGTATGCTGTTGCCTGTGAACTTATCCAAGTTGAGGCTTACATGAGATGCAACATGCCTCTGTTGTGCAATTGCTTCCTTGATCTGACTGGAGAACGCTTGTTGTGAGGCAGCTTTTTGTGCATCCAAACTTTCTGTTCAAGTGAAACAATGGAACAAAAAAATCTTGTCATAAGAGAGCAATTTTTGTGTTTAGCTCTATGGGTTTTTCTTGATTTCCAGTTATAAACCTGCCAAAGCAGAAAACACTGCAGAATAGTGTATAAAGAGGTTAATAAAGAATTGCTGGAGATATCGAACGTTGCAAGAAGCATTGTTTTGTGAGCCCAAGACAAAACATATACTTCAGTAGTGTGTTGATGTTGCTGTTGAAAGAACTTTGAACAATTAATTGAGGCAACCTGCCCAGGTTTGCTGCTCAACTACAGAGCGCTATTGCTTTTGAAGAACTGAAAAGCTGAAGAAATGATAAGCTTATGAAGTTGAAGATTTGTTTTAAGCTGGTTCAATGTAGGAATATGAACAAAATATAGAAACGTGTAGCATGTAAAGTAGTTTGCATGTAACCATGGTAACCATGGTAATTATAAAAATCATCGGTTTGATGTGTTGTGGAGAGAAAAAAAGAACATAACTGATCGAGGACAGCAGCTGCAGCTCACCCTTTAGTTCGTCGTACTCGGCATCAAACTCAGCCAGCTGCTTGGTAAACTCCTCAATTTGTTTACAATGAACATGCTGGCCCTCATCCTGCCACAGTGCAATACACAGCTCTACAGCATTGTTCTTCAAAATACTTATGGCTAAGTATAATTAGAACAATGATATTATGCAGTATTATATCAATGTAAATGAGAACAGAGAAACACTGTACACACAACCAGGCTACACTAAGCATTGTATATAATTCAGACCAGTTGATCTCAGTGCTTGTTAATTGCCTGTGACAATATTTGAATTGTACTTCAAGTTATATGACAGCGTTGTCTGAGTTCACGTATGCATGCACACACACTGTCATGCACGCACGCACACATGCACACACGTATGTAGATGTATATAGAAATGCACTGAAAATACATCAATGCAAATATGTCCCTCACTTTATAAGCCTTCAATCTGTTAACTTCAGCCTTAGCTAGCAGCAGTTCCTCATCACAATTCTTTATAGCTGTGTGCAGATCTGGACAGAACAAGACATTAACACTGCAACTGGTTGGCTTCTTGTTCAGAGCAAAACACTTTTCAAACCAAAAGCCCCACTCCCCACAATGCAACAAGAGGGCATAAATTTAATACCAATGCATGCCTTCGCATTGTCATGTTCAGTTCCACACTGCAACATGCACTATAAAAATAATGATGACATGTCATTAAAGTTCCTCATTGTACCTAGCTGTTACTTCGACAAAGAGTTTGCTTGCCGTTGTGAAGTTGTTAGACAGTGTTACTTTACAGACCGCTTTACTGATTTTGATCCTTAATGTTGAATTCATGCTGGACCGTTTTATACCCACCATGGGGTGTTCATCATGTGCAGGTTTCACTGTATGTGCAAATCTCTAGATCTACAGCCCCTCTGATATGGCCAGTCAATTGTGCACATGTAAATCGTTTGAACTCACAACTGATGCCTTGATATTGATCTTGATAAGTCAATTTCAGCCATTTTCTATAATCAAGAACTTCACCTTGGTTTCATTCACAGATTTTAATTCTAGAGGTTTTCACACCTTAGATTTCAAAATTTTCCCGAGGGATGACCACAGACCCCCTCCGATCTTGGCCCTCTCAAACGCAAAACCATCCCTACACCCCTGTGATTGTTGCACAATTGCATTTGCATTGCCTCAAGCTTTTAACCAATACACCATTTCTTACTAGCTATAAAATATATACATGTATATGATAGTAGCAGTTTGAAAATATTTGATTCTGGCATGATACATTTGACAGTTCCTCAGAGCAATCAAATATTGAAATTTGGTGAAAGAAGTGGTGCTCAGAAAGATAAAAGTCATTCAGCTAATAAAGCTGCCTCAGTTGTTGTTGAGAGTTTCATGCCAGCAGTAAAATGAAGTTGTGTAGCTCAGGTCCATAGCAAATCCAGATTGCTAATGTTGTTGTGATAGTGCTGTGTAAACAAGCTGGTAATTACTCAGCCAAATATGACAACAATCATGGTGGCTATGACAGCAATTATGGTGGCTATGACAACAATCATGGTAGCTATGACAACAATCACAGTAGCTATGGCAAGAATCATTGTAGCTATGACAACAATCACAGTAGCAATCTTCTTTTTTATGAACCAACCTCTTATCTCTTGCTCTGCTTGTTTGCCTGCCTGGATAAGCTCTGCTTTGGCGGCTTCCACTTCTTCACGATCAACAAGCTTCGTTGACTCATACAATTTCTTGTCCCTCTCTTTTGCTTGCTGAAGGAGACGTTTGATGTGCTCCAACTGTTCCGCTTTCATCTTCTTGTTCTGGCAAAGCAGAGCAGAGTGGGTGCATTTGGACCAGATTTCTCAACAGACATGTTTTACCTGATTAATCAATCGCTTGAAAGGCTTCATAAGCACTTGTGTCATCATAATTAAAGTTAATGCAAGCCATCCATCAGAAGGTGGCTGAGTTCACTGATATCTTGCCGCATGATGTCACAGTGCTGGAACAAACCATTTCTGCTTAATTGAAGTCCTGTGTGGTTGGCTCCCAAAATATACCAAGAGCCTATAACTTGTTATTTATTGCCAGGCTTGTTGGACGAGAGTTTCCTGCAAATTAATGTTAACATATTCATATCCCCTCTACTGGATGTCACAGAAATACAGTTCTCCAAGAGAACATCTTGTTCATTTATTATTTACCATCTCATTGGATGGCTCAGGGCCGGACTGAAGTCTGACAATCATTGGCAAACTAGCATAAACTGAGAAAGTTAGAACTTTATTTTAGTTGACACAGTTCAGCTGAAGTGCATGTTACTATGCCAAAGTGTTTGTTTCATTAATTGTGATATAACCTGACAGCGTGTGAGCTGTTTCATTAACTTTTTTTAGACTTGACATCTGACCATGGGATAGTATTTTGCACCACTGATGATCATGATGTTAGTCTTCCCAAATGTTCTGATTGTGGTTTTATTAGATATAGCACTGTAGCAGAGAGGGAACAGAAGAAGAGAATTGCAAGGAATGCTGCAAGGACAAGACTGAAAGTAAGATGTACATACTACCTGTAGTCGACTAAGTAGTGTATCAGTTGCTAATACACACATAGTGTATCGGCGCACTATTTGTCTCACACCCAGACTTTAACTCACCACACCAAACCTTTCACAATCGAACAATATCTCGCATCTCTTGCTGTCTTCTTCGTCTTTTTCTTCTTATTCTTCTTCTGACTCTTAGTCAGAGAGACACAATCTTACAATTACCAATATAACAGTCTTAGAGCAAAACAATGAAAATACTTCAACAATGATGTTGCAAAAAATCTACTCCCAAAATGTTCAGGCGCAGGAAATGCTAACTCACTACAGGACAGGAAACACACATCAAGCTTAAAATGCTACCTTGAGTGCCAGGGGGTAATGGGATATGACGTACACACGTACGTCATGTGGCACTCAACAGGTTAAGAATTTCTATCTACCTATAAAACGACCCCCTACAAAATGTGCAGTGAAGCTGCAAAGAAAACAACTGACAAGCAATGATCAAGTCATGTGGCAGTCAGCAAAACAAACAGGTGGATGATGGGCAGATTAGGAATGCTGGGCAGGCACTTGAAGCTGGTAGTTGAGGCCAAGGTATGGCAATGGAGCAGGCAGCAAAAAGTCAGGAAGATCACCATATCATCCAATGGCCAGTTTGGATGGGCCAATGTGCCAGTGGCAGAGGGAACAGCAGATGCAGTTTCCAGAGCAGGAGCTGGAGATGGAAGATCAAAATGTAGACATGGTTTTAGACGGTCATGCTGCAGACTTAGTAACCAACTTGGATGGATCCGAGGGGTAAATGGAGTAATTTAGATCATAGGCTTCCACTTAACAGTGCAAGGTCCTCACCAATTGTGGTGAAATTTTGGTGATTGTCCCTGAGAAGAAATGGCAGGGCTAAAGAGCCATACATGATGAACTGGGTGGTAGTCATATGCATTCAGGAGGGAGTGATCATATAGAGACAAGGCTAGGTGGAGTAGACCTGAGATGTGTTGTCACAAATAGCTAGTCACAAACAATGTCATGAATCTGCCTGAGTCGATGGCAAAGAGAAGTTGCAAATTCAGATAGTGTCTTCAAGGTGAGCTGGCGAGGGTTGTGTGGATCATGTGAGGAGGGCAGGGAAGTAGATTGACGGGCAAGGGCGTGGCATGGCCGAAGAGAACAAGCTGCTGAGAGACACTAGTAGAAGAATGTACACAAGAACAGAGAGCCATCAAGGCAAGAGGAAGATAGATGTCCCATTCCTGTTCAGAGGAATGCACGCAGTTGTGCAGAACACCGAGGAGATTGCGGATCAGACGTTCTGACAGCCCATCAGACTGTGGAGGGTAAGCCTGAGGAGTTGCTCTGGTTTTCCGAATACCTAGAACCCAGCAAACGATGACCTCAGTGATCCGTATGCTACTTGAGGGGCATTGTTACAATGTTACAATGACATCTGTGATTTTCTCTTGAAGGAGCAGACGGCTCAATGTGCGCTTCTTTTTTTTTTTTTCTTTTCAGAGCTCGAAGTCCACAGGTACCATGGCAAAACTGTTGTCTTGTACCAATCAGACGGAAACGAATGAATCAGCTGATTGTATTATTTTGTTCATATATCAGCCGCTGCCCGCTGGACCTGCAGCCGTAAGGCTTCAAGTTCCAGTTCTTGCCCCTGCGTCCACTGTTTTGCGTCAGCCTAGATAGCCTTAGCCCGGCGAACTGGTGAAGATCGGCCCTAGACTTGGAAAAATAACTGAAAAGCAACCAACTCACCCGTTCGCGAAGCCTGTCATTCTTGAATTGCCACTCTTCAACTTCTTCGGAGAACTCCTCCACCGACCTTTCCGCCACCTTTACTCTGCAACCAACATAATATCACATAACTGTGTTGCTCGATCGACCCTTACTGTACATATATCCGGCTAGTGCGAAGAACTTCATGGAAAGATTCGTTCAGACAGTACCGCGAGGAAGCGGTTATAACCTCGAGATCGCACGAACTCGACGACTTACTGAAATGCAATGAATGCCTCTCCGAGGGTGATTTCTGGCTCGGGATCTTTTCTCTTTGATTTGGCTTTAGTAGATCCTCCGCTGCTGCCCTTTTCCGCCTTCTTTTTCTTGCCCATTCTAAGTCTCGGCTAACAAAAGTTCGTCTCACGGACCGGCTTCGCATTTATCCAGCGCCAGTTCGGCGTCACGGTCTAGAGTCTTTGTCACCAACTCTGGCCGGCAACCCTGTCATTTTATTATTTTGAGAGCTGCAGTTCGCGATTACCGTCGCCGTTTTGGTCATTGCCTTCAACTCAGTGCTGTGTGAACAACAGAACTGTTCAGCGTCAACCGCGACTCTCTACACTGGTATTGTGCTGGCTCAAGCAACGCCGTAACTCGCCGTAACAGCCGTAACAATCCTCGGCGCCGCGGCTCAGCTTGCAGGCTGCACATTGGGTTCGAGGAGTCATTCTCAAGCTGCAAATTAACTTATAGCGTTCCCACTGGAGACTAAGTAAACTTATCTTACTCAGACTCTGGCACACCGTAATTTTATTACTGAATCCCCATGATATTTGTTTCCGCTTCCGAATGATTACCTGAGGATGATTAGGGCAACCTGATCGATGTAATAAATATTGCTTCGAATTTCCCTGCCAGTACTGTGGTCAGCAGTCTTGCGAGTTAGCCCTAGCAGAGTATTAAAAGCAGCGAAAATGCTGCAGAAACGTAATTTATATAGCAGGCAGCATGCCGCGATACAAGTCACAATTATTGCCCATTTAGTCCGGGCCCAACCGAAGGCTGGAAAAGAAGCTTCCTTTGAAAGACACGCTACACACAGCGTCCCACAATTCACCATATAGCAGACCATGTGAAGACAACTCCGACTGAGAAGGCAAACTAACTTTCGTTTTCAAAGGGAGAAGTGGCGCATTCTTGAAAAACGAGCTTTAAAAGAAGGCCGCGTTGCCGGGAAACAGCGCTGTTTCCACGGAAAGGAGAGGATTCAAGTTCCATGTGAAGACAAGCTTCCACTGATCGCTGTAGCTTTCCGGATAGTTTTCATTTTGCCGGCTTTGCTTCAATTCACGACCAACACCTGCCTTCATCTTCAGGTGGAAGAGTTTACACCATTCTCAGTTTTTTTTTTTTAGGATAACTTGAAATGTGTGCTCATATAGACACACATGGAAGGACCTCAATCGTTTCATTGCATCTGATCTGGCCTTTTCTCGTTCAGTGACGCGCTCGGAATGACATCATCATCAGAGTCCTCTGCCAAGATCGATATCGACAATATAATTATTCATCCGTCTTCAAGCTGTCCATGTATAATGGTTATGAGGATGGAGTGGTATCCATTACATTGGCAACGCCGATCGCTCACCGGGACACAACATCAGTAGAAGTCTACAGCACGATGGCAATGGTCGTCGCACTCCACTGACGCGATCGGGAGACCGTCCCCCCCGCAAGTCACCGCCATTTTCTTTTGTGACGTCATTGCAGATAAGGCTCATATGAACGTCAAAAGAGAACAATAGCTGTGGATGCATTTTTAGAAAAATGGTTCCTGCTGATACTTCGCTCTACATGTGCAGGGTGAGTGATAGGGATGGTATTCGTGTGAGTTCCAGGCGAGTGCGGAAGGTGTGAGTCTCCTTTATTTATTGGATGCCCTCTGGAAATTCGTTCCAAATGACACAGAAGACGAAGAAGAATGACTTGGCTGTGCGTGCTTTCTCGATTCGGGGAAGAATCCGTGTGGCTGGGCGGCGGAAATTGTAGGCTGTGGTGGCAGCGGGAAGGAGGCAGTCTAATAACAGGGCTGGTTTGGTTGTGAGTATGCGATAATATGTCACAAGTGCATTGACACACCAGCGCCATCGAAGAGATGGCCAACCGACAGCTTCAAGCGCCACTTTTTGGGTGTATCCCAGGGTACCTTCAAAATGCATCGGGCGACTCCAGCTTGGAGGCGTTCGAGGCGGAGGGCGTCTTTGGATGTGAGGCCGAAGTGCCAAAGGGAATTGCCGTATTCCAGCGTTGGGCGGACATAGCTAACATAAGGATGTTTGGCAACAGATTGTGGTAGCCACCGACACATGAAGCAGAGCCGGGCACAGCGCTGTAAAACTTTAGGAAGAATGTTGGTAATGTGCCGTTCCCAAGAGAGATCACTGGGTAGGACTATACCGAGATGTTTATGGTGTCGAATTGCGATGAGCTGTGTGTTCTCCATTAGGAGGTTTGCGTAGTACGTCAACTGATTTTCTAATACACATATAGTCAGTTTTTTCGGGTCTGAAGGAGCCTCGGAAGGTGGCAGCCCAAGTTGAGATGCGCTGGAGGTCTGCATTCAGGAGAGTTTCTTCTCGCTCGTTGTTGGATGATGGCTTGATGATCTTGTGGAGAAGGACATCGTCAGCGTTTAGGTCCACGTGTGCGTCTTGGGGTTGTAGTTGGGAGATCATTGATATGGATGGCAAACAGTAGGGGCCCAAAGTGGGATCCCTGGGGTATGCCGGCTGATATTGGGTGCAGAGTTGACAGTGACTCTCCCACGTGAACACGGATGTTCGTTTCGCTGAGGTAACTTTCCAGCCAAGAGTTGACTGAGGGAGATAGCTATAGGCCGATGTTACGACACTTGCAAAGCAGTCCTCGGTGCCACACCTTGTCAAATGCCTTGTTGAAATCCAGAAAAAGAGCTGCAATGGATGAGCCTTGATCTACTGCCTTTTGTCATCGGTCAGTGACGTGCAAAAGCTGCGTGATGGTGGAGCGGTTGGGAATGAACCCGAACTGGTGGGGTGTCAGAATGTCATACTTCAGTAGGTGGGTAAGGAGATCTGAGCAGAGGATTTTTTTCTAATACTTTAGAGACGGCACGAAGGAGTGATATTGGACGATAATACTTGGGTTGGTGAACATCGCCCTTCTGTTTGAAGAGTGATGTTGACCAACCAAAGTATTAATTTCCGACACAAGTTACTATACTTGGCCCAATGAAGCCAATGAAGATTCTAACGCCAACCTTCTTTCTCCTCCACGTCTTCATTCTTCTTCTTCTTCTTCTTCTTCTTCTTCTTCTTCTTCTTCTTCTTCTTCTTCTTCTTCTTCTTCTTCTT
>JAOWAW010108581.1:0-11708 GCA_028565695.1 Nicola tetela
ACACACATACACACACACATACACACACACACACATACACACACACATACACACACATACACACACATACACACACACATATACACATACACACACACACATACACATCCACATACACACACATACACACACACACATACACATACACACACATACACACACACATACACACACACACACACACACATACACATGCACACACATACACATACACACACACACATACACACACATACACATACACACACACATACACATACACACACACACATACACACACACATACACACACACATACACACACATACACACACACACATACACACATACACACCCATACACACACACACACATACACACCGCACACACATACACACACATACAAACACACACACCGCACACACACACACACATACACACACATACATACACACACACATACACATACACACACACCGCACACACACACACACACACACACACACACACACATACATACACACACACACCACACACACACACACATACACACACACATACATACACACACACACACACACACACTGTATAGCCATATGCATGCTGTGATATGTGGCTTGGCAACTTGACCAGATCATTCTAATTGTCAGTACATCAGTAGCACTGTTTGTATGCATGAAATGTTTTGTTGACATGAATAAAGTCTGAATTGACACATAGATATAGATACTCACAGATATGCAGTTTTGAAACAAGCATGTGTGCATGTGTGCACAAGTCTATTTGACACCAGGTTTATAATTTTTTAAGGGATGGCGGTGATTGGCTGATGAATGTATCAATCTGCTAATTTGATACAGTTTTGTTTACTTCTTGATTCTCCTTGCATGTGACATCGGTTGTTCCTTCTCTTTTTGTATTAACTCACACAGACATAGACACACACACACACACACACACACACACACGCACGCACGCACGCACGCACCAAAACTGAAGTACCGTTAGCTTTTCTCTATATTCACTACCACCACATTGATCTCTATGTCCTAACCTACATACCAATGTCTCCAAAATATTCTCCATGAACTAACGTGTTGTCACATTGGCAATAACCAAAAGACAATTAGGGCCATAATAATGATTGATTGATGCCAGTGCAATGAGCTGTCTGCTTAGGAAGCGGACAGACTGTAAGGTAGCTGATTATACTGACACACCATCACTAGCTTATCAGTTCCCTTGCGCTTCTTTTTCCTCTCAACGTGGTCAGGGAATGAGTAAAGCGCCTTTTTAGCTTGATGTACGGTTTGCTGTTGTTGTTGTTTCCTTTTTCTTATCGGCAGTCACCTTTCATGACGTCAAGCAGCATCTGTATTCCTTCTTGATAGCAAATGAGGGCCTCTGCAAAGCGCTGGGCTTTATCCAGCTCGGTAGCTCGTGTGAGGAGACTGGCTGCTTTCTCCATCAGTCGAACGGCTTACGAAGTAACTTCGGAGCTCATCAACACCGCCAGTCGTTAGTGAATTCCTCTTCAGTGAAACACCACTTCATAACAACGTCGCATTGAAGATGCTTGTAAGTTGTAGAAACCGATGTGCAAAAAAAACGGGACATAGAACCATAAATCTACAAACAGTGCGAGGTCGAGAGATTTAACTTGCACTAAGACAATGCAAAAAGAGTTACCAGGTTACTGATTTGGTCGTGCACAAGCTGAGCGATCCGGTCCGATCGATATCCCGTACGTCTGTCATTGAAACCATGGCAACATAGACACTCTGGCGCCGCAGGCGTCGTGGGCACGCTGCTGGCCTGGGAAGATCAAAGAATATGCATGGTAGAAATGGTATGGTAGAAATCTACTGGTGTTCATGGTAATGGCGCAGCGCGAGCAGCTTGCTGAGACATGATCATGCATGACAACAAGGGATGCGAAGTAACGAAGATCTGGAGTCTATCAGTGCAGCAGCCAGTCATAGACACCACTCTTGTGGGCACTGTAGGTGAGAAGTTTCCTTCTCTTTGATCATATAAACTGTTTGCGCGATACGGACAATCAGCGTTGTTGCAGATGATGCTAAGGTGACCCTCTTGAGACGTTCACAATGAGTGGAAGACGGAAGGCTCCTCCATGCCGCTATTTCATGTCGTCTGGCTTCTGCTTCTATGGAGATAACTGCCAGTTTTCCCACTCTCGCTCAGGTAAGATACTGGGACCAAGGCTGGTCATTTACTGAAGTAGGATAACGTTGCTTAGTGTCGCTTGTTGACGAAGGGAATCTGACCCTGACTTTGTGCAGATATGTGAAAAGGAACGTTTTCTTGAGTTACATGAAAAGATGTTAGTCTGCACACAGTTACTATTTTGAGAAAGACACAAGATAAAATTTAATATCCTACTGATACTCTTTACCGCTCACTTTGTAATTCGGTCGGGTAAAAGAGGCTGTCTATAGATCGAGCGCTGCATGACGTTTATGTGCCATTAATTCTTCAATTTTTATGCCGAAATACGTGGCCTGCAATCGTCTGCTCCACTTGTCTTCACCAGACTTCTATTCGCAGTGCTTGTCTGAGTGCTAAGTTGCTTTCCACTAGCAGCAGTCAGGTGGTTTGTTGTCCAGAACTTCTCATTAAGTATTTGTCTGGTTTAAATTTGTGTTTGTTCTTTGGCATTCTTCGCTTTTTGCATTCTCAAAGATTTATTGATTGTGACCGCTGCTCATAATTTATGCTATCTGATATCCATGCTATTTTTTCGTCCGCTCGTTCTCTGTGTCTCCATCAGATGGTGGCCAAGCTGGCCCTCCAGTAGAGGTGAGCGTGGCGATATTTTGTTAATATTCTGCAGTTTCCTCTGAGCATTTCTTCCACCTTCCGTCTCAAAATTTTCTCTCCTCGCTCTCCCTCTGCCTCCTCACGCCGTCGTACGCACTCTGTCTGTCTTGAATTTGATGAGTCAAGCTCCAATAATATAGTGATCAAAGTCCATGATAATGCGTAGCGGACCTGTCTTATTATTGCTGCTTTGTCTTTGCTCATTTGCAGCATTTCTGTTGAGAGCTTGTGTGAGGAGTGAACAAGAAGCTGTTTAATTGAGCTCTGTTTAGTTCTCCATTTAAGGTAGCTTGACCCAGTTGTGGCATAACTAACCCTAACCCTAACCCCTAACCCTAACTCTGTACTTGAACTTACCATATGTGCCCTGTAGGCTCTCCAATAGGGATGCCATAACTGGGTTGAGTTACGTTGATTGAGAAAGATGTGTAGATGTAGATATCGGAAAAGAAATTTATGATGTAGCTTAGCGTGTAGCCAGTTTGTCAATCCATGTAATAGGTTGCAGTTCATAGCCAGTTTGTCAACCCATGTAATAGGTTGCATTCATCTTTCAGAGTGGGTGTAAACCTAAGTGAAACATTTCCTCTCCCAAAACAATTGCTTGTTCATCTGCTGGTATGCAATAATAGTGAACTAAGTGAAAAAAAATTGTTTATTAACAAGCTACACTTTACTTTGATCACATTCCTTTTTGTCTCATATAGAACCCATCAACCGCTCCAGGCATCCTTGGTCCACCACCCAACACTCCATCCATACCCATTTCATCCCACACTTACGCAGGGTGAGTTTGTGGAGGTGGTTAACACTGTGTGGGAGAATTGTGTCAATTAGTGTGCACTGATATCAACAAGCAGCTTCTTTGGTCTTGCTTAGACTACAGACTGACTGTTGCAAAATGCAGCATTTTGCTGTCCACAGCTCTGTATTGCTGTTCGTGTTCAGTGTTTGAAGCTCTTTTAAAGTTGTGGAAATAATGGCTTGTCTGCCCAGTCTGGAGATGTTTGTTTTTGTTGTTGTTGTTCCTACACTTTCACCAGCCTTTCTGTTTGATATGTTAAAAGGATGAAAAGAGAAAAAGGACGCATCAGAGTTGCAAAAAGAAAGAAAGAAAGAGTGGGAGAGTGTGTGTGAGAGAGGAGAGGAAGAAAGAGAGTGGAGTTCATCTGCATATGTGCCTGTGGTTTGCAGTGTTGCTCATGGAGGTCAGGGAGCTCCACGTGCCACTAGCAAGTATGGCAAAAGTCCACACTCACTGCAAAGAGCAGGTGAGGTGAATATACATTGATCCAGGTAATAGCAAGTGAAGTTTTTTCTTGAACTAACACGCATCTTTGCCAGGAGGAGAGATGTTGGGGACAAGTTGTGCTCCAATGGTATTGTTGTGTTTGCATGTGTATGTGTATGTATGTCTAAAGTGTGTGTATCTGTATGTGTAAAGTGGTGTGTGTGTGTGTGTATATGTGTAAAGGGGGTGTGTGTATGTATTTGTAAAGCGATGCTGTGTGTATGTATGTGTAAAGTGGTGTGTGTGTATGTGTAAAGTGGTGTGTGTTTGTATGTGTAAAGTGGTGTGTGTTTCTGCGTGTAAAGTGGTGTGTGTTTGTACGTGTAAAGTAGTGTGTACATTGCAGATGCTCACTCAGAAAAAGAGTGCAGAGTATGTGTGGAAAAGAAACTGTGCATAGTCTGCGGCCTTTCCATTACCATGTTTGGATTCTGCTCAGAACATGCACAAGACTTGAATGCTGAATGTGAAATAGGAGTATCTTACACTTGGTCAGGGAGAATAATTTGAAGGGTTACTCAAGGGTTGCTCCATGGAGGTTATGACAAGTATGTACATTTTTGCTTTTTTTGCCATTTTGTGACTTTGTGTGTGTAGTGGTGTTTAGCTGTTTGCATGCATGTGTCTATACATGTGCACAATTTATGTTTGTGAGTTTGTGCTTGTATGTTCTTGTTTTCATAGCACCTGTTGATTTCAAGTGGTCATTTTCATTACATTTGTTGTTATCTGTAGAACAAGCATTTTCATTTCCGAGTGCGTAGTAAACATGGCAAGACTAGCTAAAGGATAAGATTTTGCTTGTCACAAATTGAGTCATTTTATCACAGTCATGATAATTCTGTGCATTATTTAATAGTGGAGTATTTTGTGTTTTGTCTCTGTTCCTCCTTTCCTGCAGGCCTGACATCATTCAACTCTTTGTCTCTTGGTGGTCAGGCTGAGGCCAGGGTTTGTGCTTTTGTTGAAATCAAAACAATGTCTGCTGAAGTGCAGTTTGTTCCCTTGTCTTTCTTCCTTTCACAGCGATTAGTGGCTACCTCTGTCCATGTTCTTGTATGTCTTAGCACCCGTGTGTGTGTGTTTGTGTTCCTCTCCTTTCCATCGTCCCTCCTTCCCTCCCTCTCTTTCTCTCTTTCTCTCTCTCCCTCTCTCTTTCCTCTCTCTCTCTCTCTCTCTCTCTCCCCAGTTTAAGCCAAACACTATAAAAGTATTTTAAATCAAGAGAAGAACACCACTCCCACAAACAACAGTCTCTTTTGCTGCACTATACCAGAAGTCTTTCCTCAAACAAAACCAAATTTTTGGCTCTGAGCCATCATCAGGATAACAAACAATGTGAGGTGTCTACAAACTTATACATAACAAAGCAAGCAGCACCAAAACACGAATACGCGAAATTAACATGCTATTATACAATAATACAATAATTATGCAATATAATTATACAATCATACAATATAATACAACTTGACACAACACAACGTGATAATGAAGCATAAAGCATCGGAATACATGTTATGTGCCGATAAACTTTCACCCACAATCATTATTTATGGCCAGGCATCTCTTGTGGATAAACACCGCTTCTAGGATGCAGCAGTTAACATGCAAATATGCTGTGGTGAGGATCTTCACCTATGCAAACGGTTTGAACCCCGACACACCAGTTTCCACATTTCCATGGTGCTCCACATAATGCATTCCCCATGGTGTTTGTGGTGTTGATGCGCACGCTTGTCTATGGTGCTCTTCGAACTGCTCCCCCACACATCTCTCAGTCTCACCTACATATTCCACTTCACAGACTGAGCAGTGCATCAAATATACCACGTTTTTCTTCATGCGCTGACCGTCACTTAAACCCACATCACATGCCCAGCACTCTGGCAGCCTACCTCTTTTCTTCTTCTGAGTCTGATACACTGCTTGAAGGCACTTCAGACGATCTAGCGCTGATGAAACAAGCATATCCTGCTATGACTGACCTGCCTGGAAGACCACACAAACAGTTAACAGGTCCCAGACAGGTCAGTCATTGCAGGATATGCTTGTTTCATCAGCGCTAGATTGTCTGAAGTGCCTTTGAGCAGTGTATCAGACTCAGAAGAAGAAAAGAGGTGGGCCGCCAAAGTACTGGGCATGCGATGTGGGTTTAAGTGACGGTCAGTGCATGAAGAAAAATGTGGTATATTTGATGTGCTGCTCAGTCTGTGAAGCGGAATATGTAGGTGAGACTGAGAGATGTGTGGGGGAACGGTTCAAAGAGCACCATAGACAAGTGTGTGCGTCAACACCACAAACACCGTGGGGAATGCATTATGCGGAGCACCATGGGAATGCAGAAACTGGTGTGTCGGGGTTCAAACCGTTTGCAGAGGTGAAGATCCTCGCCACGGCATATTCACATGTTAACCACCACATCCTAGAAGCGGTGTTTATCTGTGAGAGATGCCTGGCCATAAATAATGATTGTGGGTGGAAGCTTATCGGCACCTAACATGTATTCTGATGCTTTATGCTTCATTATCACGTGTTGCATCAAGTTGTATTATATTGTATGACTGTATAATTATTATGTTATTGTATAATAACATGTTAATTTCATGTATTCGTGTTTTGGCACTGCTTGCTTTGCTATGTATAAGTTTGTAGACACCTCACATTGTTTGTTACCCTGATGATGGCTCAGAGCCAAAAATTTGGTTTTGTTTGAGGAAAGACTTCTGGTATAGTGCAGCCAAAGAGACTGTTGTTTGTGGGAGTGGTGTTCTTCTCTTGATTTAAAAAAATGAATTGGGTGCAGTGGAGCTTGCACACCCTTCAAGCTTGCACATCCTTCAAGCTTGCACACCCTTCAAGCATGCACTTTGATGACTATAAAAGTAATCATGATTAATGAAGCCATGTCACATTTTCACATTTTCTGGTGACAACTGTAAACTCTCTGCACCGCTGCAGTGACACTTTTGCAAACCGGATATCATATTGTTATTTCAAAGAAGGGATGATCAGGATCTGGTGTGAGAAGACTTCGCTTCTGTCTAGAATCTAGAATCCAATGTCATAATGTGGATAATGTGGGTTTGATGTATATCATGTTTGAAAAAAAGATGGCTGACTGAGGTGCTGTTTTCTTGTGGTTAGGGTCCTGATCCGTCTGCAGCAGAGTTTATTCCATCGTTCATGCGCCATGGCAACAGTGACTATGCAGGTGAGTATTCGCGGCCACCAGCAGGTCCTTCAACCACTGCTATGCCCACCACATCAATGGATACAATTGGCAATGCTCGTGATGCTCTGGAAGGAGATGCAGTGAGTTCTTTCTCCTTACCAAACAGTTTTTTTGTGTCTTGTCTTCCAAGGAAGGTGCAAGATTTAAGACCTGTTGTTATTGAGTGAACATTGATTGTGTTCTCAACATTTACACAGTTTCATTTTGAAGGGTTCAATGTTATGGATGGGACCATTCTTTGATAAGAAATTGACAATGTTCTTGAAACATTTGTTGTAGGCGGAGGAAGATACAGGGAATCTTTGTTCCAGTAAACACATTAGGCAATCACTTCCATGGTCTGTTTAAAATACTATAGTTAATAAATGTTTGGAGTCTGTGAATAGTTTTGTTTTCATTTCCTGTGCCCCTCTAGTTGATAATAAACGCTCTTTTAGGATACTAAGAGGTTACAGTGAGTAATTTACGCGTTGTGATGGAAGGGGAATTGTCATGTGTCTTGCCTTTGTTCCAGAATGACGAATTCTTTCTGAGAAAGAAAGAGGTGTAGTTTTCCCATTGAATCCAGGCTGATGACTCCTCTGTGATAATGCTTCCCCTCTCTGTGATGATGTTTTTTGCCCTCTATTCCAGACTGGTGGGTCTTTGTGATATAAACTGGAAAATACAATGAGTTTTGCCGTCTATCCCAGACTGAAGGGCCATTTGTGATATGAGGTTGAATGTTTCATGTTGTTTCGCTTGCAGACCGAGGAACCATTTATGATGCAGCAGGTAGAAGGTGGGACAACATACTTCTATTCAGCAGATGAAGTGAGTGTGATCAGTGCTTGGACAAAGTTTCAAAGGGGATTTTTGTTTTGGTTTAATACGCACCACCACTTACCATTGCCATATAGTAACAACGCTTCATCATAGGCTCATAGCAGAATGCAGCAAGAGCATAGTCTTCACCTACACTCTACACATTACTCTGTCAGAAGAAACAGGGTGGATAACGGCAGCAGAATACCCTGTTCTCGGTTATCTGTTAGGGCGTTGCATTACTTAAATGCGAGTGATTTTTTCTGTCAATCATGTAGTGAACTATTTTTTAAGAATATGAGATGATACATTGGCCACTTTTGCTGCTGCTGATCAATTTAGCCTTGGCATGAGCGCATATGCATAGTTACAGCAAACGCAAGTATGACCATTGAAAGCTTTTCCAGAGTTGTTCGTGTTAAATGTATCCTTCCTTGAATGATACTTTTGTTTGCACAGAGTACAGCAGAGGTTCCGTTGCAATATTTTGCTGGTGTACCGCCGTATTTGGCAAGCCAGACTTATCTGTCAGAACAAGGTCCACAATCGTATTTCCTTGCTTCTAACCTGGCTGAGGTATGATGTTTCTGGTGCTCACACAGAAGACCTTAGTTTTCAAAATACTTCAAGGTCGCAGTGTTGCTTGTTTGAGTAGAAATAGAGGCAATGGTTTTTAAGTTTTTAAGCATAGAATTCTCACCTGCAGCCGCTGTCTTGCACTGGGAATGATCTTATCTTAATGAATGTAGCTTGCCCAGGCAGAAATATCTTATCTTAATGATAGCTTGGACAAGGGCCTACCGGCAGGACCAGCTGTCCTACCAGTAGGATACACTTCATCTGGTTCTATTTGGGCCCACAGTCCTTCCAGCAGGACCAGACTTGGCCATAAGCACTTTGTGGGTTTAAGCTATCAGTGCATGATGTCATTCCTAGATTTCTCTAATGCGCATGTGCAAAGTAAATCAGGTCAAATGGCATCGCTTCTGAAAATAGCTTGACCAAATAAACTAGACTAAAGAAGAGTGACGAGGTACAGGTTAAACCTCATATTATAGTATATGATCCTAGGCCTTACTCTTTCTTAGATGTTTAGCATTACTATAAACTTTCACTTGTGCATTGCTGTGAGATACGGCACTACGTCACCGGCCAGCTTGCAATTGACATGGATGAAATAATAGTCGGTTTTTCAGCTCTTTACTGCTTCTAATCCTCTATGTGGATGTACACTGGGAGTTTAGGCTTATTTACAATTTAATAGGTGGAGCGAAACAGTACAATTACCTCAATGTATAATTGTCCTACCAGAAGGCCTACCAGAAGGACAGCATCTTGTCCAAGCTATCATTAATGAATGTAGCCCAGGCAATGATCTTATCTTAATGAATGTAACTTGCCTTGGCAGAAATATGTTATCTTAATGAATGTAACTTGCCTTGGCAGAAATATGTTATCTTAATGAATGTAACTTGCCTTGGCAGAAATATCTTACCTTAATGAATGTAACTTGCCTTGGCAGAAATAGCTGGTTGTTTCTTGTTCTGTATATTTGTCAATGCTAGTATCTGAGCCAAAGCAGTACCCTAATGAGTTGATGCACATCGTCTTGAAATCCTTCAGTGATGTGGCATGATTGTGGGCAGTCCGGTTCCTCTCACAACATGTGCAGTGTCTAATGCAATCCTGAACTGTAACATGCATGGTGTCTAAGGGAAGGTGTCCTCATTTTCCTTGGCAATTATTATAAGGGAGCATTGCAAAAGTTCACAGTAACCCTGTGAAACAAAGAAAAATTGTCTGGGGGAGGGGTTGAAATCCGTTTTTGTTTCAAGTTCACACTTTGGGCTACACACTAATAATATCCACATCTTGGAGCAGTGTCATCAAAATTAATGTTGTGATCAAAATTAATGTCATGATCAAAATTAGTGTCATGATCAAAATTAGTGTCATGATCAAAATTAGTGTCATGATCAAAATTAGTGTTATGATCAAAATTAATGTCATGATCAAAATTAGTGTCCTGATCAAAATTAATGTCATGATCATGATCCCAGTGGAGCTAGCGCTAGTTGCCCACATTGGGGCCTTGTGGAGGTGCATCGATATCATGGCTGTCAGGATGCTGTGAATGATAACCAAACTGTGTCAGTACAAACTGCATGCCATGCACTCTTGATGTCTTCTGCAGAGGCAGCGAGACACTGCTGGTTGTCTGCGTCTTGATGGTCTCCAAGAGCCTAGGCAAACTGCTTCAGGCTCTAAGGCTTTTCGCAGTGATTGCTTTGGATGGTAGTGCGTTGACAACATCTGTAGGCTAAGTGAAAGCTTCGTTCGATCACGATGCTGTCATTCAGTTTCTAGAATCAATTGGCATGACCACGAAGCTGCTACTCATCTAGTATGTATATTATGGCTGACTGTTGGATGTAGCCCAAAGTGTGAGTGATCCTTCATTTCAGCAGGGGGATAGGGGGTTAGAAATTAAACAAGTTGTCTTTGTTTTGTGGGGTTACTGTGAACTTTTGTGACACTCCCTAATAACTACTAATTATTACAATTATTATGAAAGGGTTTAGGTATTATCAAGGACATAGAATGCTTTGTGGGTTATTGGCTTGTTTTGCAGAGAAACAATGTACATGTATTTCATTTAACAAAAAGGACTTCTAGCTCAGTTTTGATTGGTCCTGGTTTTTTCTGTAGGAATTGTTGCACCGTCAAATGCTTCATCATGCACGTCTTCCAGAGGGTTCAGGTAATTTACACCCAACTCTTTGCCTTGCTTCCCTCTCAGCATTTCTTCCCCCTTTGCTCTCCTGATATCTCTCTTTCTTTTCATGTCTACCACAGACTTGGCTTATATCCCTTCTTGCTGCTAAGCTTGTCTTTCTCTCAGCAGATCGCCCTCCAGATGTTGACAGCTATCATCATCTTTATCCTCTTGAACGACTTGACACAAGAACAGGCCAGCAGGTCTGTTCATGAATGTTTGAATCATTTGTTTCATCACTACAGTCTGTTTTGATAGTGTGTAGGGAATAAAGAGAGAGAGAGAGAGAGAGAGAGAGAGAGAGAGAGAGAGAGAGGAAGAGAGAGAGAGAGAGATGAGAAGGAGGAAGAGGGAGAATTAGGGTATAGAAGAGTCAGCAGAGAAACAAACAGATGGTTTCCACATCTTTTTTGCATTTTTGTTGTATTTGTGGTTTGTGTTGCAGTTTTCATCACGTGTGTTCACGTATCCAACTAACTGCTACAAGGCAACTAGCTCGCAAGATGGTCTTTCATACTGCCTTCGTCACATTCTTGGTATACATAGGCATTTACCTCTACAGTGTGGTCAGACTAAGAGATGGCTGCCTGTGTGGTCAGACTAAGAGATGGCTGCCTCTGTGGTCAGGCTAAGAGAAGGCTGGCTGTGTGGTGAGACTAAGAGAAGGCTGGCTGTGTGGTGAGACTAAGAGAAGGCTGGCTGTGTGGTGAGACTAAGAGAAGGCTGTCTGTGTGGGTGAGACTAAGAGAAGGCTGTCTGTGTGGGTGAGACTAAGAGAAGGC
>JAOWAW010108592.1:0-14052 GCA_028565695.1 Nicola tetela
GAAATCTAAGTGCTGGATGTTGTGTGTGCGTGTGTGTGCGTGTGTGTGCGTGCGTGTGTGTGTGTGTGCGTGTGTGTGCGTGTGCGTGTGCGTGTGTGAAAATATTTCATTACTTTTAGTGGCGAAAAGAGGAGGTAAAGCACATACAACAAGTAGTGAGTATGTATTGCTTTGTGGCTGATTTGTGTTGTGCAATGGATGTCAAGTTTTTAATTGATTCAGGTAGTTTGTCATATATTGTTGTGGATAGGAAGATAGGAGAGTCTCGATAAAGCGCTGTGCGTGGGGTGGGAGTCTCATAAGTTCTAGCTTAGCGTAACGTGTAAGGCGTCTGACTGTCTTGAAATGCTGTCTTTAATAGATGTAGCAGAGCGGTTTTGGTTTAATCGATCGTGCAAGGAGGGAGAGGTGATAATGTCGCCAGGAAGAAAGCGTGGGCCAGTTGAGGGTGGAAAGTAGTGTACTGTGACTAGTTGGTTGGTAAAGCGGCAAACCCAGGATGACGTGGGCGGCACGGCGTTGAAATCTTTCTAACCTGTCTGCTAAGTGTTGTGTCAGCCCTCTCCAAAAGATGTCGGCATACTCCAATATTGGTCTAATATATGATTTGTAGAACGTTGATAGAGCTGCTAGCGACAAGGAGGATCGAAGGTGACGAAGTACTCTTAAGAAGTTTCCGGCTTTTTGTAGCACCGTGTCTATATGTTTGTTCCAGCGTAGATCCTCCGAGATGTGATCACCTAGGTGGTGATGAGACCTTACGGTCTGCAGGGTATTACTGTTTAGGGTGATGTCTGCGGGAGGGGTTGGTAGGCTTCGCCGTGTCATCTCCATGATGATGGTTTCTCGTTATTGGCTGTCAGCCTCCAGTCGGTTAGCCATGTGCCAGCTGACTGGAGGCTGAGAGCCAATAACGAGAAAACCGTCATTATGGAGACGACACACTTCTAAGGCCTGACAAGCCTGGCCTTTCCCAGCTCCAGATGATCGTTGTCAAATTTTGTAACAATTATATGAAATACCCTGAACATAAATCCACTGAATTGTCAAGCGATGCGCTATACCTTTTATACAAATGAATGAGCTCAAATAAGCGCAGTTTGACATTTGAAATGTGAAGCCTGTCGACTTGTAGCTGGCTATTGGACATTCTTGTGATCCTGAGACCATCTCCATGGAAACCCATGAGTTAATGTTCACCTTTATCACACTGGTAAAGTTTTGGCTGCATCTCTGCTCCTCTTCATTTTCTATTCTTGCCAACTTTGCTCCATCAAGGTCACAACGAGACTTGGCCTTGTGCCACGACAGTTTGAATGGAAAGTACTTCCAAAGACTCCCTCCACAACGGTTGTATTCTTTCAACAGAACGAAAACCGAACAGTTTTCCTTAAGAGGTTGATCATGATAGAGATCTAGCCTTTATCTGCAAAACAGGATCCTCTAATAGTCCTGTTGTAATTCTTGAATGTACTAATAGTTACAGGTTTGAGCAGGAGCATGAAAGTTTATCTTTAAAGAATGGCTGTGGGAACATCTGCACGTACACAACTTGGGACAGAACCGTCACAATGTCAGACCAGCTCTAGCGTCAACATTTAACAGAAAAGGAGAGAACAGTTGAATGCTTAAGGTTGGAGATAAATTCATGAAGAAAGGACATCCTTTTCTAGTCCAAGAGAGCAATGGTTAAGTTCAGTTTGAGACAATCCTCAACATTCACAATGAGGAGCATCCTCACCTGCAGCAGGAAACTGGCAAAGAAATGCATATGGCGTTGATGCAGGCTGACAACTTAAAACACCTAAGAACAATTGGTCGTCATATGCTGTTCCAGCGCCACAATTAAAACCATGATTTGCGTTTGACTGGCCATCGCCAGGCGCCATGGGAAGTCCTGTGACATGTTGTCCATTTAACCAAAGAAAGTTGCCTTGCTGGATTTTGTCATTAAAGCCAATCCAAAACTTTGGCTTGTTTTTGCGGAGGGGTATTATGCATTGTCGGTCAGCATCACTTTCTACTATAGCCAGTTGGGCGTTATCCATAGCACAGCGGCGCTCAGCTTCTGTCCAGTTCCTCATGAGTTGAATACCATTATTTTTGTAGACCTTCCATGCCTTGTTATTGCATGGTCTATAGTCTGAACAGAGTGACATGTAACAAAACAAGCCGACATTTACCAAGTGATCATGACAACGTTCCCCGTGCATGATCGTTAAATAAGTTTTCTAGTTTATTAATATCGACAACAAACTGTTTCGAGCAAGCCAAGAAGATTGAACAGCTCAATTTACATGCAATAAATTTCACAAAACCTATAAGAGTTTTCTCGTCACATCACCAACATTGCGCGACATTTTCGCGGGTGCGAGGGCGGTACCGGTCCAAAATATAGCGATGAGGATATTTTTCGTCTGGCATGCAGCTGTGCATTCTTAGGCTCTGTAGGTAGGGAGCAGCATGCTGCGCATCAATGGCGCGAACACTTGTACATGACAGCTGCAGACGCCACTTTAATTGTCCCCCAGTCTTTTAAAATGGCAGCACCATACACTAGCTTACACTGGATATTGTGACACTGCCGCTATAAATCGCGGTTGCACGCTGCGGCGCATACCGGTATTGTGCGTATTCACGATTGCCACAAAAACTGTATATCCAGGGTCCGGGCCCGGCTAAATAGACCTTATTGAGAATTATTGTCTGGAAACGGTTTGCGTTAGCATGGAGCGCACAGCTTGCGACTCTGTTTTCGTCCCTTCAGTTTTTTCTGCGAGGCCTTGTAAGAGCTCTGACAGTTATACGCTCCTCAGCATATTCTATCGTGATTTTGCTGTGTGCCTATAAGGAATGAACGGCGAAATAAATCTCCTAGAACCATGGTGCGCTTTCATTTTTCACGTCTTTCACGCCACTCTCACTTGGAAATCCGGAAGTCACGGCGGTAGGCAGCTGCCAAACTACAGAGGAAGGCCTCAGTATTGAGATTAGTAAAGCACAGTCCAAGTGATTTTTTCAGTTCTGTCCTCTTTCTTATCATGCAAATTGATCGTTCTTGCCGCGAGCGGTACTGATAACTCCACCCAAGAGTACCACAGGAAATATAGGCGAGTTTAGAAAAATGCAGTGCCAAATTGCTCAGTAAAATCTTGTCCATCACCAGTCGAGGAATCGCTCGCTCAGGCACACTGCGCCAGTGGGGAAAATGTATTGGGTAGGAAAGGAGCGAGTGGGGACATTTGTTGTCGGCCAATTCAAGGGTAGAACTAAAGTAGACTGACGCTTCACCTCAGGATAAATTGGGGCGTGCCCGCCCTGTGTCTTTCTGCCCTGTTATCGGAGTCATTGACAGCTCTACAGGCGTCAGGATTTTTAAACCGGTGGAATATTATCGGCCGGAAACGAGAGAAGCACGCTTCAAGTACAGCATTTATAGCTTGAAATGACGAAAGTTTTATTGAAAATATTGTCTTCCAGCATAACTTATAGCGTGCATGCGCAACATGGCCAAGAAAACAAAACTTTGAAAACTGCATACATGTCACTGGGTAAGGCCTATGGCGAAAACAACAACACGAAATAGTGTCTCTCTTTCCCCTCCATGAGTTCCTATATCGTTCCTGAAAGACATCCTCGGTAACTGCAAAGATGATATTTCAAGCTCACGATGTTCTATGTCATGTCCACTTTGAAGGGGACACTTCAAGTAGCTTCAGCTTTAGCCATTACCGTTCTACAGTCAACAACAGTTGCGATACCCCGAACCGCGCGCTCAATATAAAATTCTGATTAAGGTCTCTTTGCGGTGATGTCAGCTGCAAAGCGGAGCGGCCGGACGGCAATAGGCTATATGCGCCGATGGGCGCCAATTTTTGTGTTATTTCGCTCTTTCTATATGCATGATAGTGTAAGTGCTATCTGATAAACATGGCGTGCGGTTCGCAAGAAAGTCCTTGATTCGCTTCAGACAATTCTCCAGCTTGGGGTAGTCTGCCAAATTTCGGATGGAATGTGAAGTTGAGTAGTGTTCTGAAGACAGAACATTAGAAGTTAGATCGTTATCGTTGGGCCTGCAAAGACGCTTACTCGAAGGGAAGAGTACCTGGAGGAGGAAGGCTATAGTTAGGGAAAAAATGGCCGAGCACTTTGGCGAGACTGCCATGTCAGAAACGTATGCGTATGCGATTCCTTACTTTCGTGGATTCTGAAGAGAAATGTGTCGTCGCTGTATCGGTCGCGGGGAAGTCTTCCATGAGATCCGCTCCGCATTACACAACAGCGATGTGCAATGTGCGCGTGCTATTCGTGTACATTTTCGAGCGCACCCTTCAAATGTATAGGACCCATTGGTGACCCTTGCTAACATACACAAAGCAACTGATACGTACAACTACTTATCTTCTTGCTCATTGTTCTCTGCCAAAGGCTTTTCAATCTACCAGATGGACCTTCAGCACGAGAAAGGCTTACCCTTAACTAGAGTCAAAAAGAACGAGCGAGAAAGTAAACCTTGTCCCATCGACCGTACGCGTCGCCGCCTACAGCAGCGATAAATGCTGTGTAAGCCTACTTCATGAAAGCTGAAAAGAGGAGACTCCTTCGAATTCTCACTCCAAGTCTTTTCCGGAGTCCTCAACTATCTCTGAAAAGGTACCTGTTCGCTACTTGAGCAACTGCGAATAGTCTTTTATTTAGACAACGCACGGGCAGCTCTCATCCCCAATATTTCAAATTTTAAAATGTTACTCCCTCTCCCAATGAAAACTCAATCCCCAGGTTTGTTGCTTGTTTAGGGAACCATCCTCCTAGCGCGGCAGAACTTTTTCTTCCCAGAGTTTTAGTTTACACTGTGACAATGGCAAAATAAGTGCATGAGAGTCGCTGAGCGCAAGGAAAAGCTCGATCGTCAGAACTTGAAGACGGGGCATTTGTTATGACAAGACAACACATTCCGATCCCTCTCTAGCTGGCCACTGCACTGTAGCCAATCACATTGTCATCTAAGGATAATTCCGTAGGTCAACATGGAAAACTAGTGAGTCAGGATGAGCCAGGCAGGAAATTTACCGGTTTGCTTTTACTGGTCTGTACATATTGCGCTTTCTTTTCACGTTTCTACATGTAGTTAAGGTCTTCTAAAAGCAATCACCCAGCCTGTAACCTATTTGTTATAGTAACGCATTATGTGATTAAAACAAAAGTGAACATCGCCAGATACACGCTAAATAATTAAAGCCAGCTAGGTGGTCAAGGGTTGGTTCACAATTGTCGCTGGACTACGAGGACCACTCTCTGGGACGGGGTTTCACTTTGGCTTTCGGCGCTGAAAATGACGCTTGAAAAACAACGACCATGAGGCCGGAATGCCCTGGCATTTTAACACACCTCATACACATGGAGCCATCGACCTCATTGGGAGAAATAAATTTCGTGAGAACGCCAGCCATCAAGCCGAAAATGCGTCATACCAGAGGCCCCTCCAGAGGTTGCAGCACTGAAAGAACCGTTTCTGAAGTTGAGAGCGTACAGCTGGTTTCTTTATGACTGATGCATACTATTGACTCGGAGGCAGCGCTAGCAGTAAAATAATGCCCATATTCCAAGATGAAGAAGAAAGCCTCGTGTAGGCACCTACGTCTGTTTGCATTGACTAAATGGGGGAGCCAATACTCAACCGTTGTAGTATCGTAATTGGGCCTGTCATTGCCTTTAGCATTGATTATTTTGGCAGTAATTTCTGTCAGCCGTGGCCAGAACCATTTCTCTACCTTTGTTGCGGTCACCGGATCGTCAGGAATGTTAGAGAGGTTCAGCACAACGTAACGGAAGTCAGTTACGTACTAAGCAAAGTAAAATATAAATCGGTAGTAAATTACTATAGTAGTTGTTATAGTATTCACCACGTCACACCTTCCAGCCATAGTCGTCCCACTAGAGAAACATGGCCGAGGACTGCGTGTACCACGGTATACAGCCGGCAGAAATCTGAGCTGCTGACGCGAAACAGAAACAAAAAGATGGGTCAAATCGACCAAGAACACCTTTTGTCAGGACAGATCATGCGTAAAACAGCTGCGATTTCCTCCCAGCAGGAAGCGCCTCGGAAATAGATGCTTTACTCTGACAAATTCACGAAGGAAGCGAATATTGGTGCCAGCTTGAAGGCGGACCTTTTCCCTTGTAGGGCCGAGACGCGATATCAACATAACATGATGGAGGCAGTTCTGAAGAGCTACATCCGGACCTTGAATGAACCGAGCAGGGACTAGCCTGTTGGTAAATCAACCTAACTCATGGCTGGTTTAGCAGACAGGAGAGAACTGCGATCCTTGTACTACTACTTGTGAAATGACAACGGAGAAATACAATAACATTATAGTAAGAGGGCTAACTGCGTCATAAACGTTACATGATCTAAAAGGTTCTCTCGAAACCTAGTAAACTTGCTACGTAGTGTATTTGCGTTGCCCCGGTGATCTCGAACCATGCACATGGAGCACAGAATAATCTGTCCAACGACGGATTCCTGGTCTGAGATCACCTGGTATTTCACAGTTCCAACGGCCTAGGCCCTATACTGTAAATCTCGAGCGGAATTCTCCCGTTCTGGGAAACGGAAAAAACTGTAAACTAAAGTGTATCCATCAACAATGGGGGCAAGGGTCGATTGAGGACGTTTCAATCATGACGTGGAAGCATTGCTGCCTTTCTGAATCCTCGCACTTGTGAATGGGAGTTGTGATCAGACAGCGGTCGGTAGCTGGGACCTGGTCGATAGAGGGACAAACATCTATGCGTTACATAAAGAGTTCAGACAGTCCTCATCTACCACGGCACGCACACGCCCGATAAGTGGTAGAATCGCGGACCATGGACTACATGGAGAACGCCTCAGCGCCTGTTGAGCAGCCTTGTCCTCTGCTCACTTAAAATGCTTCTTGCGCCGAGAAGTAGCCGATAGTCAGAAGTAGTTCCACCTTTCTTGCTCAGTGTGGACAGGGTTTCTATTTCCCACAATTCTTCCCTATAGCGGCCACAATTCACTGGTTCCCAGAGGGTCTCGTGCTTACTTCTATCCTGTTAGTGTAGTCCGCTGCACGGCTAGTACACGGAGATGCTAAAGACAAAAGTGTTCGGATGCTGTACTCTATATTGTAAGGCTTCCGCAGCACTTTTAATGCGATGCCGCCGTGAACCCGTCAACATATAGGAGAGTGTGGTACTTGGCCCCTTCCGTGGGACACTCAGTGTCTGTTTGATGCTTTGTAGGTGAAATGTTCTTGCCTGCAGCTCACTTAACTACTACTGTCGTCCACCAAGATGCGCATTTTGCATACAGATACAAATAGGGTATCCGCTAGGGCAATAATTTGTTTCAAGATTAAACACAGAATGCACATGCCAAAAAATCGCTGAGAGCACGAAGCATATTCAAAGCCTGTAACGTTATTTCTGTAAGGCAAATGTCCTAAGGCACTCTCTCGGTTTGACTGGGTACACGTTTTCCACTTGACAGCCGGAGTAATTATGGGTGGCCTGCCCTCTAAGGAAACTTCCCGAAATAGCAAATTCTAGCACCTTTCATTCATATCAATCAAAAGGCCATCCTCACAGACCCTCTTGGTATGAAGATGCTCAAACATAGTGTCTGTTATCCTGCCCGACTTCGACTACTGCTCAACAGCATTGGCTACAGGCGTAAGAGCTTTTGGTCGTCACCGACTAGAGAGTCTGGAACGACAAGCTGTATAGTCTGCAACAAGTGATGCTGCGTTCGCACTGTCAGGGGGCGATGGCGCGGCTACGAGAGCGGGCTCTTGCCGTATTTGTTTCAGATCACGTTGTATAGGGAAAGTTTTTCTCCTTTATTTTCCTAGCGGCTAGTTGAAGCTGTTCGCGGAAGTCATGTGCAGCAATTTGGCTCACACTGCGCGGTCGTTCTATCCGGATCCAATATTATTTTTAGAGTTGGCCGTGGTCAAGTACAAGCAGATCCTGTACGTTGTGCACATTGGTCACTTGATGCACACGATTCTGCGCTGACGGTGAGAGATCATTAGGCTTAACACATTGTACAGGGCGTGTTCGTGTTTCAGAGACGCAAGAGAAAGAATTCTATGGAAATTCGAAAAGTTTATGCCTGGACAGACATTAAAATCTCGAAATATCAGAGCGCGTGCAGAACCCTCTTAATAATATAAATAAATTTAATAAAAAAATCGAAATTAAAAATTTAAATAATAAATTGTTTCACGTCGCTGTTCAGAACAAGGAGAAAACCCGGCAGTTGGGTTAAGCAGATAATTACACAACCTGTGCATGTGACGGGTGACTTGCTACAGTAAATCCATCGCTCTACTCTCTGCTGTAACCACAGACATAAAAACTCCAGTATATGGTGTCATTTTGTCTCTTGTAAACTTCATCAAACGCAACGACAGCATCACAACCAATCATCTCGCTGCGCATGCGTGCGTATGCGCTGAATCACGACAATTAAAACAATCCTCCGATATGCTTATCTCACCTTGAGGAGCATTTGCGAAAGCTTGCGCCGAGAGGACAATGAGGCAGAAGACGTGTACGATGTGTGAGTACATCAGGATACTTGGTCCACACAGTGCAAGTGATTTCGAATTCAATCACTTCCCTCTCTTTGCACGTTGACTGCGGCCATGGGTACTTCTGCCTTCCTTTACCAGGATTTCGATAGTTCGGAATAGTGCCTCAGGCAGCGGATTCTGAGGAGATGTAAGGAAGTTCTCTCGGAATAAGTTACACGTTACTGACAAGGATATTTCGTCCTTGACTTGAACTTCGATTCCTCTAGACTCGCAAGTATTCAGGAACCATGCACGAAACGGCCGTTGTTAGTTCCACTTTGTTCTATCGTGCTCCACTAGCTGTCATTCTCCACGTCGTTAGAAACAGATACAGCTGCTCACCGAAAGCATGAACGCGTGTGTCTCAAGTAGATCCACTCCTGGAGTTCAAGAGCAGTACATTAGCCCGATATTCTTGTACGACTTCCTTGAAATTCTTTCCTTGGCGCAGGACTAATATGGTAGTGCTGCTGGGTTCTGCCTGGGTTCCCGATTCTTGTCAACAAGCCGTTCAATAGCAAACATTACCCGACAGGGACTATTCCCTTTTTCTTTCAGTCAAGCAGGGGGTCTACATCAACATCTTTGCGGCACTGGCAGTGGCGGTACACAGCATACCTCAGGTGCCTGCAGAGTCGCAAACCTGTATGGTTGGCTTTATTTCTCGAGCAGAGCGTTTTTCTTACAGGTAGTGGCGATATCGATCTGTGAGCTGGTTACCGGGTGCTGTGGCGAACATTCCTTTACTAAGAAAAGGTGTGGTCACAAATGCAGGAAAAACTACCACTTTGAAAATTTTAATTCTCGTAAGGGAGCGCAATGAATTGGCAGAAGTGAGGTTACCCGGTAACGAGGAGTGAGGATAGGCCGATTAGGCATCGATTCATGTATTGTATACAAGCTGCTTCTGCGCCGATATCGTGTCAGAGCAGAGCCAAGGGCTTATAGAAGAGCACAGCGTTCATCGCCCAGACCTCGCACATGGATGTGCAATAGACTGCGCACGGGCACAAATAATCAGATAATTGATAATGCTGTGCCAGCTGCGGGTGGACGGTGTGCGCTGAGCACTGAGCGATGAGGGCTGGCGCTGGACGATGCCTCGTGCACGTGACCGCTTGGTGATTAGCGCAGCTGGAGAGTGCTGCACGCTGAGCAATGAACACTGAGCTATGCCCGCTGGCTGCGGCATGAGGCCAGGTAAATATCCCAATAGCACGGAGTCCAGTCGCGTGAGCAAAGGGTCAGGTCGCGTGAGTACCTGCCTTTCAAGGTCTAAATTTTTTTGCATTGTGTTTCGTGAAGTTGCCAAGGGCTACACATGCACTGATGAGAACCAACACTATTGGATGTTTCATTAATTGATGAAACATCCTTGCATGAGAGGCAGAGTGTGACTGAGTTAGACAAGGATGATGAGGGATGCGGAGAGAGGTCAGACAAGGATGGCGAGCGAGGCAGAGAGAAAGCTTTTGATGTAATCGCTGAGTACCAAGTGATCATGATGTGGGTAGCAGCATGGTCGATCTATAGCATACTGTGATTTTACTAATTTTTGGTGCAATAAAATTTCGTTAACTGCATGTGTAGTGTCGACGTTTTGGTCTGGTTTCATTTTCTGTGATTGTGAGTCCTGATTGCGCAAAAATCTTTAGGACCACGAGTCAACGAGTACAAGTAGCACGAGTATATCCTTGGCTTCGCCTGTACACGGGTACTGTGCTGTGGTGGCAGAGCGCTACATGTATGCGTAGCATAGTTCATCATGCACATGGAGATCACAAGCCCGTCTGTCATGTATATCTTCTCACGTTACAGAATTTGCAAAATATAGGTGTAGTTTAATTTTTCGATAACAGAAGGCAATTACTGAAATTTCCGATAAAATCAACCTAGCCAGCTGGCGTACTTGTCTCCCTGTCTTTCTTTTGTCTGGGGTATTTTCTGCATGAGGGCGTTTCAGTTTATGGCATGCCCATGTACAGGCAGACAGTGATATGCTCTCCATCAACACCTGGGTGAAGTACAGAAAGCATTACTGGCTGATCACCAGTGATTAGATTGCTTGCAGTGGAACAGGCAGGCATCGGCTGTTTTCTTGCTTTATGCATTTGCTGCAACTGTGCTGTTGGCCGTCGTTTAACTTCTTGTTTTCAGAATCAGGGAAGTGGAGGACGACAGGGGACGAAGGAGAAATGGGCAAGTGGAGATTATTGGATGTCAATACCTGTCGTCACTGCTATAATTATGTGTCTTTTGGAGTGTACATCAGCTACCATGCAGTGCCTATATTCGGCTTAAAGTGCAAGCTAATGTCTTGTTGTTTCTTTCTTTCTTTCTTTCTTTCTTTCTTTCTTTCTTTTTGGTTTATTCCTTTTATACATTAACAAACCTGAATTTCTAACATCAGTTTTTTGCCAATTTTGCCTTGCACATGTATATAATGCTAGTATTAAGTTTGAATTAATTTATTTTTGGCAGTACTAGCCCTTCTCTGTAATTGTGTGATTACATTCTCTGGGTGTGGGAATTCGAATTATAACTGCATAGTCATTAATTTTGACACTCTGAGAAATGTGCCTGTACACAAGCTTTGTCTTGGCTGGATCATGTGGTTGGGATTTCCCTGTTCTGTGTCTTTTTTTGTATTACTCATTGATTAGGTCAAACTGTTTATTGCTTCCTCTCTTCTGTACTTTCTTCGGGTGTGGAGAAGCTTCAACCGTTTTTCGCAGCATATGTTGGTTGTGTTTGGACTGTTCACATTATATTCGAGCTGTCACAGTAAACTGGCAGTAAGGGCAAAAATTTGCGGTGTGCCATTTTATCAAGTGAAATGTGGTTGCATTATAGTTTCTTCTTGTTCACTGAGACCGTGCTAGTGTATTCACACACTCAGCAAAGTCTGAGTGTATTTAGCATAAGGCATGTACTGCTTCGTGGCTAAGCCGCTGATCGAAAATTGAGCAGATTTGGAAAGGTACTCTGTTGCCTTTTGGGTGGTGAAGTACCAAACAGATCGTGGTGATAGTGTACTTTCTTCCAAGTACACATGACAACAGCCTTGTTCATGCTGCATCCAGCATTTAACATGGCCAAATTTGCATCTCGCGTCTTTCGGTCTCTTTGAGATTACTCTCCAACCACCTGCGGAGATCATCGGAGTGCTGGCTTGCTCCACCTCAGCAACGCTCCGCTTCATTGTGGAGCAGTGTTTTGTCCCGTATGCTGAGACATAAAAAATCTATACTCTCTAAGTCACCTCTCCAGGCCTCTTTCCCTGTGGAACTTACTCCCACACTTTGTTCGTTCCTTGTTTATATTATGCACGGCTCAAAAAGCTTTTTTCTGTCTTAAAAAGCTAAGTGTTTTTCATTCTTGTACTGTTCACTGTGTCTCCTCTTTTCACGGTATATTATTCCTACACCTCAGCATCAGCGATCTCGCTATTGGGTCCAGAAGAAAAGAACAAGATAATAATAATAATATTATTACTGTGTTATAGTAATAGAGGGTGATTCTGAGAGCAGTCCTTCATGCCCACTTGGACTACTGCGCTCCGCAGGAGCAATCTGACTGTGGGACGGAGTACGATCACTGAAGACCTTTCCAGCATTTTAGCATTAGACAATCCTTTGAATTCTATCTTCTGATTGAGACACGTTTATTTAGGTGATTATTGACGCAGCTGAAACACGTAGGAAAGGTTGGTCTACATATCTGGCGATGGCGGCACTGCAGCCTCCACTGTGAGTGTGCAAATGCTACCCGCTTGAGTAAACCTTTGTATCCTCGCCTAGTGCTTCCAACGCAGCTGCGGTTTATTGTAGTAGCAGCAAGGCCCATTCATAGGGGCGTGTATCATTGCAATACTGCAAGAGTACATACTAGTGGAAACGAATGTCACGATGAAGACCTGCCAATTGCTGTTGAAGGCACAAACCCAACAAGAATATTAGTTAATCACCGATACCGCTCTATCGGGTACGTGAACAAGCGCTAGCTTCGCTGATCCTTCCTCGACAGGGGAGTTCATCACTGTAATTTTACTGTTTTCGGAAGGAAAATTTTTCGGTAATAATAAAGGCGGAGTGTACTGAGACCTTTCGCTACGCGGTGTAGTTCAACTTTCTGTAGTTGCGGCAAGTTCTTCACAAAAGTCTTCGTCACCGTGAGTTGACAGTGACAGGCATAAATAAAGCGCTGTGCGTGCACAGTGGTACTGGAGTGGTGGAGAGCTCTGTGTATGCACACGGACAGTCGAGAAAACCTTTATAGGTATAGTTTAATTTTATTCCTTATAACTTTATTCCTACATTTATCACTGATGGCAACAACTTTAGTTATCAGAGGGTGACAACTGAAAGTTAACATACACTGACAATTACGTGTAGCAAAGTTAGAGTTTCTCTGTCCTCAGTAAACACACCTGCGTGAGATCGTGGGACGGTTATCTACAGTGCTGTGATTATTCGCTGTCCTCTAATTGTGCAAGATATCTTATAGCTGTTAATGGGTAATTTTTGGAGTCGCATAGCCTGGAACCCGGCCCAACACGGCTTTACAATTATGAGATCACGTAGGCGCCGGTAAGGGCTTGGCGCGGTTAGTTATAATAGAGCCATAAACCATAGTGCCGGTAGTCAGAAAAGTGACCAACGCGTAACTCAACACGCACCACTAGTGCAGCTGGGCTGTGAGGCCCGTCGAAAGTTGCAGCTGCGCTGGATCCGAGATCTTGACAACCTGATGAAATTTCCCGCTACCCAGCCGCACTGCGATTATACTGCCCGCAGACCTACTCTAATCAGTGTTGGACTTATCTTGCATATTTCATCTTCTGCAGCTGCGGCCTTTGGAAGAAGTGCTAAGACAACGTTTTATTGCCGTCGTCTGGCCCGTAGGGGCTGAGGAGGGCTCCACAGACGATTAATTCGTGTCCGCGCGCGCGCGCGTGTGTCCGTCACGCTGCGACTGTTACTAGCCAGCGCAGCGCCAATCGCGTTTTTTTCGAGCCTGGCAAAGGGCAGGAGAACACCTACGTCACTACCATGGAAACGTAATCTGTCACGCGACAGAAATACCATGTCACGCGACCGTACGGGCGATCGAGCGCCATCGACACTCTCTGTCGACACGATCTATTATTTCAATGGATCAAGTTGCCATCCAGATCGACAGGCGTCGCATGCCAACATGCAGATCTGCCGTCGTCTTGCACGTGGTGGCTGAAAGTGCTAACCCTCCAACGCAGGGGCCACGCATTGCCTGTCCAGTGTCAGAAATTCTTAGAAGGCTCGACGGAAGCACAACTCGAAGAGGTGGTTTGAGGGAGTATTATGCTATCTCTCCGTGGACTCGAATCCAACGGGCGGCAGATGGAAGAGGACAGGCACCTACATCCCTGTGTCGCTCCTGGATGTCCTGGGAACTTTCAGCAAGTGGC
>JAOWAW010108603.1:0-14050 GCA_028565695.1 Nicola tetela
GCAACTTTCACTTTTATAACTTCTGGTGGAGCTCCGTCTTTGTCACCAGTGATGCCTGAAGCAGCCATGTAGTCTGCAATCTCATCTTCCAACAGCTGCTTGAAATTAAACTGTGCTCCTCGCACGTCATGCACGCTGATAGCCTCACATGCTCTTAAGCTATTTAGTTCTTTCCTACACTCCTTCACAATGTAAGATCAAGAAAGGGAGTTGCCTTGACTGTGCATTGTAAGCTCATGGTAGCCAGCATCCGATGTGTGAAACGTCTCTAACATATATAAAATTGAATACACTTCCTTCTTCTGCTCCTCACTGAGAGAATGAAAATGCTTGGTGCTTGGATCAGGCACACGGCCTTCCATGGCACACTCCAGCCTACATGTATCGACAGTGGGCTGTTCAGCAGCTGGTGTTGCACTGCCATACAATGTACTTACCTTTGGCAAGTCCAAACGAACTGATGATGACCTACTCTCACTAGGGCCAAGATCTAAAACAGATTTCTTTCCTGTCACACAGTCAGCAAGAACTAAGGCATGCACGTCTATCCCTAAACATCTAGCAAATGATAATGCTGTCTGTGCACGATTGAACAAGGCTTTCAGCTTACCACAAGCAGAATGTTCACCTGATTTCCTAAGGGGCAACCAGCCACCAATGTTACCACTCTCATGCCTACACATTTGGTCTACTAGTTCTTCCAGAGCACCTACCTTCTCTTCAGCTTCTGCCTTTTTCCTAGTCAACTCTTCTTCCATCTCAGCCAACAAGGTTTCAGCTGCCACACTCAAATCCTCCATTTCATCTCTCTGCGTGCCAATGACGTCAATCAGTACATGAGGGCTAGCTAGGTCTTCCTTCCAAAGATAAAGATTGGCGTCCTTCATTCTCACCAATTCCCTTGACCTGCCACCCTTTGCTTTCTTGATGCAAGACACAGCATGCCGACTTGCTCTCAAAAGTCTAGTTTCTACCCTACAGAAACTATCCTCACTAATTCGCAGTGGCATCCCAACCACAGACATGAGGTCATTCAATTTGTGCACTAACACCTGGTCTCGATCGTACAGGTTGTCGTGCCAGTGTTCTAACAGACGAAACTTCACAGATAAAACAATGAAGGGTTGTTGCTTACCTTCCGCCGTCAAAGCAGCAGATACCCTGCAATCAGGCTGGACATTTTGCAGGGAAAAAAACCACTTGGGGCACTCTGGTCCATAGGCAACAGCTTCCATACCAACATTACTTGCCATCTCGCTCGTTTTTGACTACCTTGATGATGAGCTGAACATCTTGGTGGGTCAATTTGCGAGTGGTGCAAGCCCAATTCTAGAGGAGAACCTTTGTGTAAAATGTGGCATTATCTTGCCTTATTTATGTCCAGTTCGCTACGGAAATTGACAATGCAGGAAGCGATGAGGTTATTGGCAGAAGCCAAGATCTGGCCAACCTTTACCCGCAGCTAAGTCATCTAGCTGCCATCAGCCTTGTTATCCCTATGTCAACCGCTGAGTGTGAGTGCATCTTCTCAGCTCAACCGAGTAAAGACATGCCAACAGGCCAACATGAAAGAGGCCACACTTGCCAACATCATGCAAATTGATGCAAAAGGTTTGCCTATAGAGAATTTCCCTTTCGACAAGGCAGTCAATCTGTGGGCAAGCCAACGTAACCAACACATCAGAGTGTAAAACTCTTCTTTCAAACAAGCTAGTCCGCAACTGGTGTGATGGTTACCCACTTGGTGAAGACTGGCCAATAAAGTTATCGAGTCATGGTGTTTTATTTGTCTTTTTTGGACGTAGTCCAGAACAAGAATACCTATATGTGCAGCATGAAGTACAACTATGTGCAATCATCCTAAGGCATCGTCCTTAACAGACTTTGCACTTGCCACCAGCAAGTATCAAGCACCAACAACAGCAGATGAACACCGGGTGGCTTATGGCAGTCACCAGCTCATGCTTTGGTGGCAGCACAATCGTTCAAGTGTGCGCTTGATTGATGAGGACAGCAAGTTGTACCAGATCAAAAGCTTGGGTAAGATTTGGTGGCATGTTGCATCCGAGGGTGTGTATGTGAACTTTCTTCAAAAATACTGACCATATTTGCAGATAAGACTTATTGGGAGAAGAAGGCTTAACGAGTGGTTAATCTTCCCCGAACCATGACAAAAACTCAGACAATGCATTGGCCGACATCGGGGGCACAGCCATATTGGAATTCAAATCAGCCTTGTATGTAGTGTGGCAGTAAGGTCAACGCCAAAACACATTATCTTTACTATGGCAAGTAAAGCCGTTCTTTTCAGGTTGCAGTGAGTAAAGCCAATCTTTTAAGGTCTGATGACTAATCTGAGACGAAAATTAGCTCCCCATAAAGCTGTGGCCCAAGTTTGGCCTGAATGGTGCTAAAGGATAGGACAACAGCATTGCAGGAAGCACAGGGTGAGACAAACAAAGTAGTAGTTCTAATGTATATTTTCATCCATGTCTGTGTGTGTGTGTCTGCCTGTCTGTAACGCATGCGTTCAAAAACGACTGAACTGATTCGCACCAGACTTAGACGAGATAGTTCCTCAACATCTTGGACGTGTCCTGATCGTATTTTTAACTTTCCAACCTCCCTCAAAAGCCCCGAAATCGGCCTTCCCACAAAGGCCGACGAGTGCATACACTGACTCCAGAGCTCCATCATTGCTTGAACGAACCATGTTACTATGCTTGGAAAACGTCCAGGTATTTTGTACACTGTGTACACAATACGGTCGTACAGTCGGTGAGTACACGTACAGTCATGCATGACAGCGCTGCTTTTGTCTTCCTGCCAAATTGTACACCCTGTATGCGATACGTGTAGTGTAGCTTTTCCTCTCACTTCTTGGTACCGTTCCAATAGCACTCACCATTTAATATACGTACTATGCATGGAAATCTGTGCGGGTTTTCAGCTGCATGCCAAATTGTTTTCCGGCCAATCTGTATGTACACTCTGTATGCAACAGTCATACGGTCTGTGAGTACAGTCATGCATGACTACTGCATTAACTAGTTCAAACATCAGTTTGCAACTGATGTTTGAACTAGTTTGAACTGTTTTGCCCTCACTGTGATGTACCATCTGTGTGGTGAATCCTAAAATGGGGTTGATAACTTTCAGGTAATCTTGTCAGGCTAACTTGTCAATATCACCTAAGTAGGTGATATTGACAAGTTATCACCCTACTAAATATGACCAGTATACGGGAATATCTTGTGACAATGACTGTCTGCAATCAAATCACAGAGAAAAGGTTATTAGATAGTGTAAGTAAAATAACAGACGAAGATAAAGCCAATGCTTTCAATAACTTCTTTATCAAGCAATCGCAGCAGTCCGCTCACCCAGGTCCTCTACCAAACATCGTTACACCCCTCCCCCTCACCTTCAGATCAAGCATTAACTGAACATTTCAAGTGAGTAAGGAGCTCATAGCATGGTATCTGAATGGTATCAACCCAAAATAGGCTTCAGCCCCCAACAGCCCTCCTCCAAGAGTGTTATGTGAATTGTCAATGGAACTAGCAGAGAGTGTTTGCTTCATCTTCCAACTTAGTCTGAACAGTGGCACTCTGTCTCAGTCATGGAAAGAAGCCACCATCACACCCATATACAAACAAGGAGATTGCTGCCTAATTACTATCATCCAATAGCTCTTCTAAACTGTCTCTCAAAGATGTTGGAGAAAGTTGTGACCACACAGTTGTACAAATACGTCAACAATCGGCTTCCCCAGACACAGTCTGGTTTTCGTCAAGGAGATGGCACAGCATTGCAGCTTGCTCAGATTGTGCACACCATAGAACATGCCCTAGATTGCAGTAGTACAGTTCTAATGTGCCTGTTTGATTTATCCAAAGCATTTGATAGAGTGTGTCATCCAGGCCTCATTGCCAAACTAAATCACATGGGCATTGGTGGCCAAACTCTCAATTGGCTTGCTGCATACTTACAAGGAAGAAAACAGTGAGTAAGGGTTAACGGTGCAACATCTTCTTGGGCTGCAGTTCCAGCTGGTGTACCACAGGGTTCCGTTTGGGGCCTTTGCTGTTTTTAATTTATACTCATGACCTGCCAGAGTCTGCAGCGATGAACTCCGATGAAGCAACTGTTCAATGTGAGCAGTTTGCAGACGATACAGCTCTGATTTCGATTGCAAATAACACTGCTTGCGCATCAGCTTCCCTACAGAAATCAGTGACATCTACCAGAGTATGGCTGAAAGATTGGTGGCTTCTTGCAAATGAGAAAACCAAAATTCTGCAGATAGATCATGGCCATATTCCGATTGAGGCTAACATCACTCTATATGGAAAGGTGGCTCTCACTGTGTACATGAGTAATCCTCCACCTTGTTCGCAGGCACCAGAACTTCTATCACACCGATACACAGTGTGGCCTTGTAAAAGAAGATAGCTTTCAGCAATACTGTCTGGATGCAGTCAAGTCTCACTTAAACAAACTAACTCACTCCTCCATTCAAACATGAATTGCTCAATGTAAGAGACGAGGGGGTCTGGGAATAGATGAAGTATGTAGCTGAGACCCCCTTGAAGGGGAGTCCTATTGCAAACTACCCAAAGGTGCAGCTGCAGAGAATGCTGCCTCTAAATTATGGTGGGCAGTCAGATTAGGTGTAATGCTTGTGAGAGCTTGTAATGCCTCGGCTCGTTCAAAGAAAATTTTGTCGCCAACGGCAAGGCTGCCTCTATCTGGTCGGCATTTGATGCTGTTCTTCCACAACTCTTTATAGATAGGGACCAGAGCTCTTCTCAAAGCTTGTTCCACCCGAGTTAGATCATCATTGATCCAAATGTTGTGGTCCTTTAGGTGAGGTCCCCAGCATGCCATGACCGGTTCTTTCACATTTTTCCCTGTGGTTCGCACAAGAATCAGACAGGTTTGTTTTCCCTGGGTGCTTTGTGGTGCGCTCAAGGTGGCCTCACCACCAGCAGGCGACGTCACCGGTAAGCGATCAAGGCACCATGCCTCCAGGGTGTCTGTTTCCACAATAGTGGCATGTAACGTGTCATTGCAGAAGGCCATAATAGCCACTTTTGTGTTTTCTTTTGTGTTGGACTCTTCTAGTCTGGACACAATGAAGTTGCCTTAAAGCTCTTGTTGAGCCACTTGGCCACTTTTTTTTTTTAAACACAGGTGATGACCAAGGTGAAACGCTGTTTTGAATCACTCCATTTTCTAGAAGAGTTTCAACTTGGCAGTTAGCCTCCTTCCTCAGATGAAATGCTTGGTGATAATTGGCACAATGGTTAGGTCTAGCATTTCCAGTGGGAATGTCATGCTAACAGCAGTTGTGATATCTGATGCATCCACCACACAGTCACATCTTGTTCATAGGAGCAACCAACCACTTGCCACGTGCCGGGTCTTGTGCTGTAACACAATGAATATCTGTGCAAATTTGGTGAACATGATGAGGTACAATTTCATCCCAGCCACAGTCAATACCAATTCGTCTCTCCAACCAGCTGCAATATGGGTGCAAGAATCCACACATGGGATAGTGACTTGTAAGTCTTCCACACCAAGCAAAAACAGCATGCTTAGTCAATGGTTCAGGTAAGTTGAAATCGATATCTCTTCTTGACCACATCATGACTCCGTCATCATCCTCAGAGAACTGCAGTCCGAGCACATGTGCCACTGGCAAGGACTCAACTAGTTTGATTGGCAAACCATTCTTTGCCAGCACAACAGATACACTGTCGACTTGACTAGCTGGTCTGAGCACAACATCCACATAGTTGTCCACTTCAGGGAAGTTCCTTGTTGCCCATCAAATGATGATGTTCTTAAACTTTGGGGCAACTACAAGGCCAAACCCCATCCTGGTCATAACGCACACTTTCTCCTTCCACATGACCACTTGATAGCGCATCAGTTCTGGGCTCACATGTACTTGTAAGTAAGCTTTCTTCACATCTAAGAGCTTGTAGTCTCCGCCAGCTGCCATTCTCCATTTTCGCAACTTCTCTGCACAGATGGGTGCTTCTGTGCCTGGTTGGGACTCAATCAACGTATTCAATGTGCAGTAGTCAAGACACGGCCTCACTGGGGTTGTTGGCTTATGCATCTGTGTCTGAGCAAGCAGAGGAAGCACACCAGCAACTTCACCATGCAGGTCCTTGTCATGCTCAACAAGCCAACCTTTGGCAATTCATGCGTTGACCTCTTCACAAAACAAAGCCCCTTCTTCGGTCGTCAGCTTCTGACGAGAGTATTGTCCAATACTTGGTCCAACACTATTGTCTGGCGGTTGACCACCCTTCCACTTCCACTGGAGAACCCAATGATTAGCCTGGCTGTCCCATGTTACCTTCCTGTTGTTCATTGACAATATGATGTCTCCTTTACTATGCTCTACTGATACATGGCAAGATGGATGGTGATCAGTTTTAACGGCAGCAGCAATCGCCTTCTCTTGATCGTGAGTTTTTGGTCCAAATTTGCAAGCTCCCAACCACATGTACAGCAACTTGAACTCTGGACAGACTCACTGGGCTGTCTGTCTACTTAAACTCAAGCTCTACAGTGCCCAATACAGCAACTGGGATACCATCCAGAGCAACCATCCCTGCTCCAGGCTACTTCATTCAATTGACACCAAGTTCATTTGCAAGTTATTGTGATATCAGTGTACTAGTTGACCCAAAATTGACCACGGCTCTTGCATGAAGCCACTCTCTCCATTCGATGGTCGCAAAGTGTCCACATATATCCTTGGCAGGTCAACAGCTCTCGCAACAGGAACTGTACACAAACACATTGGTGATGACTTTCCTTGACTGGCCAACCAGGCCTTGCGCTTGGGGCAGTTGGCTTTCAAGTGGCCAACAGTGTCACAAAAATGACATGAGGGAAGTCCAGATCAGTGCTGCTTTCCTTTGTCTACATCAGGCTTCTGTGGCCAATCTCTTCCCAGATGACCAACCTCATTACAGCAGAAACACAGGACGTTCTTTTTATTGGATGAGCTGTACTTCCTTTCACCAGGGACCACAGCTGCAGCAGGGCCTAATGTTCCACCTGCATCCATGTCAGTGCATCTTAGGGCCTTGATAGCTTCCAAGCACCCCTCAACAGTCATCTCCCTCCTAGTCATCATCAGTCAAAGCTCAATTGTGAAACATGACAGTAATCCTGCCACGAGCTGTTCTATCACCATAGTGTCCTTGTTTGGATCTACTGCTTGATGTCCAGATAAAGCTGCCAAGTGTTGCAAGTCAGTGACATAAGCATCTGGCGACTCGTCAGCACGAAGTTTCCTCCCAGTGAAAGCCTGATAAGCCGATGACTTTGTAAAACTAAAGGAATTCACCATCTTCATTCGAACCTTTTCTTTGTCTTTCTTGTCCGCATCGCTCATCTTTGAGTACACAAGAAAGGCATCTCTATCGAGAAACAAGGGAAAATCCCTTGTTTGCTTCTCTTCTGTGTCCCATCAGGGTTTGTAAAGCAGGCACCAAAAGAAAATTCAAGACCAAAAATCTCAATTTAAATGTCCTCATTCTAGCACTCACCCCAACTTAACAGAACATAGACAAACAGGGATTTTGTGTGGATAACTTTATGCCAAAAATGTACTATATAGCATTGCTCTGAAGAAGAGAATGATACATGATAATGCTTCGTAAATACACAGCCAAGACAACAAATTCATAAGCCAGTAGGGATGGTTCAAGCAAGTAGTGAGACCAAATTATACAGTACAGGAATATTCCAAGTTTCTCACAACACACACTGAGCTTGTCCAAGATGTCCGTAGCTGCAGCATGCCCCAGAAATTCCGAACAGTAACAGCGAGACATAACATGGTTACAATCCCATTACCGCATGTGGACATCAACCTGTTTCCTCTGCAGTTGATTGTGATAGCACTTTATTTTCCACGACACAAAATGAATAATACAGGAGCATAAGATCTTGACAAAGTACACAATATTCTATAACACACTACAAATCAAGAGCACACAAAATACAAATTATACTCAACAAGATAATGCCTCAGAATCGATCAATTTGACATTAGACAATTTATTTGAACACAACATGCACAAACAAAACAGGAATAACAACACAGTACAGTAGAAAGAAGACACATTACTTTAAGTGAAGATCGTTGTTGGCTAAAAGTGAAGCAAGCTTCTTGAGGAAGCGCTTGCACAGCAGTCCAGTAGCTCTGGTTGTTGAGAACACCAATGCGCAAAACGAGCCATGGTCCACGTTTATGACGCACTCCTCATACGCCAGACGTTTTTGGCGTTTGTGCTGTCCGAAGAGCTCACCAAGACTTTGGACATGTAGGACGAAGCATTTGGATGAAAGACATGCACATCAAAATATGCATCCTGACACCTCGTCCAAAATCTGGCAGCTCGAACATCAGCTTGGGCATCTGCTGCAGTGTTCATGGAGCATCCTCTACAGTTGATGGTCGTGGCTCTCATCAAACATCAGCACAAAGTGGTACTCATTCTTCACTTTCGGCAGCAACAGGTCTTGTGTTTCGCCAAGTTTATTGATATGATAAAAGACACAAGACAAAAGCGCAACATATAGAGAAGTAGACACTTCTCACCCAGTTGCTCTGGTTGTACCCAGACCTTATCTCCTTCCTTGATGGGTTCCAGATCTTTTGCATTGCGATCATAGTAATCCTTTTGCTTTCTTTGCTTTTCCTTCCTGTTTTCAATGTCATCTCTATAGCAAGATGTGTCTGGAATCAGTAGTTCAGGTCTTGTTGGAATCAGTGTCTTTGTACTACAACTCATCAAATGTTGAACTGGACTGGTTGCCATACCTAGCGTTGGGGTGCTTCTGTATGCCAAAATAGCGAGCCAGGCGTCTTCTCCTTGTGACATCGCCACATTAATAGGTTCTTTGCCACTTTGATGGCACTTTCTGCCAATCCATTGGACTGGTGATGATATGGACCGGCTTTAGCGTGCCTGAACATCCATTACTGTGTAAATTCCTGGAACTGTTGGGAAACTAACTGCGGCCCATTATCAGTAACGAGTTCATCAGGTATTCCATGTGTGGCAAAGTGTTGATGCAGACACTTCATGACTCCCTTGGCAGTTGTATTTCTCAGTTCATCAACCTCAAAGTAGTTGCTCCAGAAGTCTACGGTTATTAGGAAGTTGTGATCCTCGATACTGAATAAGTCAGCAGCCACTTTGGCCCATGGCTGCTCAGGTCACTCATACTGCTAGAGACTTCCTTTCTGCTGTGATGTTGCACGAACTTGGTTACAGGTTGTACATGACCAAATGAAATTGGTGATGGCAGTAGTCATGCCTGGCCAATACACTGACATTCATGCATGCTGTAATGTTCCTACGATGCCACTATGTGCTGAACGAAGATGCTCCATGATGGTGCGACACAGAGTGGCCAGTATTACAAACATAGACCCTTGAAAATGTCACCCTATACAGCAAGTTCATCTCAAACGTGGTAGTAGGGCATCAAATTTTGGGGAATGGTCTTCTTGTCATTTGGCCAGCCATCTTGAATAATTTTCTTAAGCTTCTGCACGGACAGGTCACTACGCGTGTGTTCTGCAATTTGTTGCAACCACTCATTGGATATGGCAATATGACAACTATCAGTTTAAACATCCTGCAGGTCCTTTTGGCTAGTGGACTGGCATACTTGTTCATCACTGTCAAAGTCAATGCTAGTCTCTTGGAGGTATGCACGTTACAAGGTGTCAGCTATATACATTTGATTGCCTTTCTAATAGTGCACCGTCACACTGTAACATTGCAGTTCCAATAACATCTGTTGTAACCGTCGTGGTGCTTCATTTAGCGGCTTCCTAAAGATCATTTCTAATGGTTTATGATCCGATTCAACAGTAACCAGTTGTCCATATGCATTCGGTCAAAGTGCCGCAGTACGAATACAATAGCTAACATTTCCTTCTCAAGTTGGCTGTAGCTCTGTTCAGCCAATGTTAATGCGTGACTCACAAATGCAACAGGGTTCCCATCTTGTGCAATCATGGCTCCGAGACCCAAGGATGACGCATCACATTGTATTACAACATCCTTGCATGGATCAAAGTACTGCAGTTCAGCAGACCTCACCCTGTTTAAGCCGTGTCCCACATACATAAGGGGTACCCTCGGATAGATAGGTTTTGAAAAGTTTCCAATGACTATCTTTTCATACACCCGAAAGTAGGTAATAAATGAAGGCTTTTGACAAATTTTGAGCTCTTTTGAACAAAGGCACACCATGAGGAGAGAGATTAAAAGCGAAAAAAAAACAGCAACTTCAAGTGCTTCAAAGGAACGGTTCCACCCATTGCACATCCGTCGAACCCAGTTTTTTTCATCTCTCATAAGGTAGTTTTTTACCTTTACTGGCTTTGCAATGAATCTGTCGATAACCCAGTAAACCCTGTCCCTGGGACACAAATCTGGGAGGTCTTGACGAAATCTTGGTCGTTTTGAAACACTTCTTCAAGGAATTTCGTCAAAGACCAGTAAGGCTGCTATGGAAGACCATAAGAGGAACCTGTTCACGCAATAAAAAAGCTACATTGCTATTTAACTTCCACTCCTTGAAAGGGCCGAAGGTTCGTCTTCCTCAATGATTGGCCATTCATGGCTTCTTTGTCAGAGTAGAAGCGGAGATCGATGAAAGGTAGCCGCCTTTTTCAGTTACCATGGAGTTTCTCAAACCCAGGCGCCAAGAGGTCCATTATTTCTCTCTGTTTCCATAGGAACTGTTTGGCGAGAAAATTTTGTTCTACAAAAACTGTAGCGTGGGAACTACAAACTCGCATGCCTGTCTAGATTGTCAAAGCGAAGAGGAGAGAAAAAATACAGTATCTATCTCAAGTGGAAGTTCACCTTCAGTATTTGGTCCTTTGTATTTGTCCTGTTGTCCTCGTGAGGCTCAGCCCGAGGATTGCAGTCTTTTTCAACTGTAGTTACACTCATGCAGCAGTGAAATTGTTCACTATGGATCTGGTCACGAAGAACAATTTTCTATCGCCCGAAGGCTAACGTGAGCGCTGTACACGTTTCAAACAGCAGTTTGCTTTTATGGAGAATGAGTTGTCTGCCAATCCACAGTTGCAAGCTTTCAGCGCTGCTGCGGATACTCATGACTTTGACAAGCACTGCCATCGGCTGTTCGATGTCTACAACCATACCTGGCCTGGTGGCGCTCCAAAACGGGAAGTGTGGCTGGAGTGCTTCAGCCCCTTGCAGTGGCAGAAACTACCCCACATTAAGCAGCTATGTCATGACCTACACGACTGCTATGCCTGCGCTCACCAAGAGCCACAAATGCATACAGCATTTTCTGTCAAGTCTACCAAGTCTCCTGACAACACCATGAGCTTTGTTGCAAAATCTTTGCAAAAAAAAGCCAAGGCCACCAAAGGAGAATTGCAGCAAGCAGCAGCCAAGACAGCAGCAAAATCTGTCCTCAAGGTGGAAAATATTTTTCTAAAAAAAATTTGGAGGAGACATCAAAGAGCAATGGGCAGACCAGACATCACGTGGCCTGCAGCTAACTCCAACAAGCAGCCAAAAAAAGCAACAACAAAGAGAGATTGATCGACAGATAAAGAAGGACATTGAATGTGCAATGACTGAAAGTGATTTTCATGATCTTTATAGCACATCCTCAACCAAAGCAGCCTACAAGCGGCGCTGGCTGGATGCGCTCCTAGATACACAAGAGAAAGCAGAAAAAAATGAAAGACAGAGAAACAGCACCAACAAAAAAGTCACATGTGTCTTGATCGCAGTAAGATGAAGTGGGACTGGAAAGCTCTTGTTGCCAAAGCAAAGTCATGGGAAGACGGATCCACCGTGAACTGGCAAGCTGTTGCATGGCGATATGAAGTGCATCAACCATCGGACGTCACCAAACTGGCAGCAAATGGCGGCCAGATAGTTCAAGCACTTCTAAAAGATGAGGGCATTGATGTAACACGCTTTCTGACTGCAAAGAACAACCAGACAGGCCTTCCTCGGTGCTGACGGTCTGTGAAGCGCTTCAAATCTGGGATAGCTATCCCAGCGCATGCCACAATCTCCACCCTGGAAGAAAAGAAGCAACAATTGTATGAGAGTGGTGTCATTTGCAGGCCAATCAACATCGTTCCCCGCAAGTATGAACAGCTAAAGTTTTGTGCAGAGAAAGGGGAAATCAAAATGCACAAAAAAACTATTTTCGGTCAGAAGGTGCCCTTGCATGAGCTAGTCAGACTCAGCCTAGCAAGATTGCAAGAACACGGGCTACTGACAGCATCCAACTTCAAACACTGACAAAATGAGTATAGCAGATATAAAGAAGCGTCTCGCCCAATTTGAGGACACAGTTCATCTGACAACAGAGCAACAGAAAAGTCACCTAGACAGTTTGCAGACCAATGTCAGTCTCACCACTTGGGGTGACTGTTCCTCCCTCAGTGGGTATGGGTACCTATTGTATACTATCACCATGATGTATGATGAAGCTGTGTTTGCTAGTACAAAGATGAGCAGTGCTCAAGTGCAGCGACGAGTGGAGCAGCCTATGATTTACCTGCTTGCAATGTCATCAGACACGTTGGCTGACAAACTTACATACATCGATGATCGGCTGACCAACATTGAGCAGCTACAGCTACCAGTTAATCTGCCTGGCATCTGGCCACTAAACGTGACTCTTCGTGCATTCAAAGGCAACAACCCAGAGCAACAATTTGAAAGTGGCATCAAACAAGGTGGCAACTTCAAGTGCTCTGGTTGTGGAGTGAAGACATCAGCTTATGTGGACTTGACAGCATGCCTTAGTGCAAAACGGCTGTCAATTACAAAGCACATTGAGATTGCTACTGTTGGGATATACGGCAAGCAGGCCTCACATGCTAAGCCCTTCCACCAGCTCAGCAAAGATAAGCTTCAACAGGAGCTAGCTACCAGGGGCTTGGACTGTAGAGGATGGCAAAAAGACCTGGCAAATCAGCTTCAACAAGAGCTAAAGGGCACTCAATGAGTACTCACTCTGTTATACTGGACACCAATGGATGTACTGGGGAACCACAATCTCGACCAATATGAAATTTTTGTGTCCGAGGGACTACATGACGTAAAAGACCACATTGAAAATGTTTTTGAGGAACTGCCGTTTCATCTGACTGGAGAAGCCAAGTCTGCCTTTACAAAGTTTAGCAATCATGAGTTTGGCTCTCGAGCAATGGTGAGAGGCTCTGACTATTGCAGAGCTGCTGCAAAGTTACCTGCTGTTTTATGTGGCAAGGTGGCCAACACCACCCAATGCCTGGTAGAAACTCTGGCAGAACTAGCAATTCTGCTGTACATAACTGAAGACGCACGCTCACCAAGGGTCATTCTTCGATTATATAATGTGGCTTTCCAGCACGGGCAGCTCTGTTTGGATGTGTTGCACCCTCCTAAACACCTTTTGGTTGGTCTAATGTTTGGCCTCTACTTTCATAAGCTAACAACACACACTGCAGAGGACACAAGGATTGTTTCTGGCTACACTCGTTTGGCAGAAAATGATGAACGCCAGTTTAAACAACTTCGAGGGCTTGCGCCATGCACAAATGGACACCCTGAAGATGTCGCAAGACAACTTTTTGACTGGCTGCAGGTTAGACAGGCAACTGCAACAGCAACGAACACCTTTTCGACAGAAAGCTGCCAATTAGAGCAGAAAGCAGCCAAAATGCCTAGTCTAAACAACGACACCATCTTCACACAAGAGTTCATGAAAGAGCACCGAACAGCCATGCAGGCCCAATCTACAGCGAATTGCTGACTTTCTCTTACCTGGCCCAGGCATCTGGTGGCAAAGAGAAGGTTCTTTGATCCACTTCTTAGACAGTGCAAAGAGGCCCCGGAGTCATCCAGAAGGTCCAAAACTGGCCCACTTTCGCAGCTCAAGCATAGATCAGGAGCTGAAAAATGTGCAGCAGAGCTGGCAGAAATGCCTTGATGACTGTGTTCCCCTG
>JAOWAW010108614.1:0-7500 GCA_028565695.1 Nicola tetela
GCGCTCCCGCGTCATAACCACTAGACCACCGTGGATCTCACCTCTGGTCTGCGGACAACTGCCAATTTTCCTCAGAGTACTGACGAATACGTGTGTGTGTGTGTGCCCGTCACGCTGCAACCGTTACTAGCCAGCACGCATTTAATCGCGTTTTCTTTTCCCCGATCAAAATGTATGGTAGGAAAGCGTACATACTTTAACCACGAGCCATGCAGCGCAGCTGCAGCTGTTTCTAATGTATACCATAAACCGAGATCTACCTTCCTAAATACATCGTCAGAGGAAAACCGTTCCAAAGACGTGGGATAAAAGGGAAGATGAATAAATTCTAGATGCCAGCTGAGCCCCTCAGTGGCCGACTCTCCCTGATTCCTTGTGCACCACCCTATACCATAGTCAAGCTCGCTCCTTTGCCTAACCGGATAACCGAATACTGTAGCAAAATCAAAGTAAGCCTAACCTCTGTCCAGTCCGACTCTCCCCGATTTGTTTGCCTATCGATCGGCTGTTCCAACTTTTTCAAGTTCGGAACTCCAACAACTGTCGCAACTGACCAAAGGTTTAAGTGAATAGACTCGTTATCCTCCGCCCTAGGTACTCCCCAGGCCTGGCTTAAGCTTAATCGTTCTCTGGTGGCTATGTTTTTGTGTTTGCGTTTGACTTTGATCATGAGATTGAAATTGTTTTTCTCTGAGATCGATAGCGATAGGGAGTTCCGGGCCCACCGCCGAGTGGATTGCAGCTGTTGCTGTGAGCTCTGAACTTTTGACGGAAAAGGCCACATGACTCATGCAGTTGAATACATGCAGGTGGATTTGGTTTCGCCAAGCTGCAGCATATGCCTTCACTGCGCTTAGTGCACGTAGGTTTGTTTTAGTCGCGCCTTCAAGATCTACCTGGTAGACTGCATGATGAGCATGAGCTCAAGGAACTCTGTCGCTGTAAACACAGTTACAACCTCGTTTGTCCCAACCAAAGCAGCTTAGCTCTGTTGCAACTTGTAGCAAGCCGGTCCTAGTGCTGTATGCATCGTAGAGTTTCAACAAGTACTTCAATGAGGACATCCGCTATATGTAAACCATATCGCCTGCGACGGCTCCATGCGCACGATCTACTCTACAAAACATATTGTTAGAAATGAACTCGGTTCCTGTACATTTTTTATAAAATGTCGACTGCAGTCGGCTTGTCAGCTGGTTCGAGTGGGGCGCTTGTAAGCTAGCAAGTCGAGAAGAGCGCCACAAGGTTACCACCCCCTTTAGATCTTTATTCCACTGACTTGTTAATAGCATGATACAACCGCCTTGTACGAAGACGAGAAACAGATCCGAGCGCTGGGCCCATAGATATAATATAGCCGGCAAGACGTGCCAATTGTCGAGCTACCAGATTATCACCTAAAGATGCTCTTAGCACGCGGAGCAAAGCAAAGAGTTTATCAACACGTTTTTGAGTGACATGATGGAGAATACCAGTTTTCAGATCCCAAGAAATCCGAGAAAAAGTGCTGATAACACCCGTATTTGGGAGGGCTGAAAACGGCTCTTCTCACTGAGGAGAAATCCAGCATTGACCCCCTCATAACGTACTGCTACCGAAAGAGAGTACTAGTCACAACTCGCTTTAGAAGATGCTGAGCCTGCGCCGTCGTCAAGAAACATAAGTGTCTTCCATCCCAGTGACCTCCAGTGTCTCACTAAAACACGACAGAGTTTTGTGAACACATATGGAGCTGTGCATAACCCAAATGGTATGTACGCAAAAACATAATATTTGTCAATGCCTGTTGAATCTGGCCATGAGAAGCCAAGGTATTTGTGAAACTCAGGGTCGATTTCAACATGTTGATACGTCACTGTGTGAATCAGAAGTAAAGAAGAAGTCTCTTACATCGAACAACATAGCCGCTGGTTTGACGTCGTCATATTTGAGCAACTTTTTCTTGAGAAACTTGTTGAGAAATCTTAAGTCTAAAATGAGTAGTAGATTTGACCGCCCCACAACGCCGAGGAGACTGCATATGTGCACGTCTTTAGAATTTGCGGGAATTATGTTTCCTGCAGCTAAAAGGTCATCAACTGCAAATGAAACGAACTCGGCATGTTTAGCTGTACTCGCATGATTCTTTGCGCAAAACGAGGAGGGGAGGAATGGAAAGGAAGGAATTAGCCGTTATTAATGATACGTAAAACAAAAGAAGAAGCACCAATGCTCTGCCAAAATGAAATGTGGTCTTGTAAGCGACCTCTTAGTCTTACTGCAATATTATTCATAGAAGAACCTGGACATGAAACAACCGTGGTAGCAAACTGGGAGAACTCATAATTATGAGACACAGTGGATAGATATTCACATGAATACTTCACGGATTCACTGGGCCGAAGGGGCCTGAGTCAGCGCTTGCGCACAATGGCGTCCCGGAGCCTTCCATGAGTGCTTCCGTTTCCTGTATCGCCGACTCGTATAGCCTCGTGGCAGTAGCTTGTGCAGTGTCCATACGAGCAGCATCGGAAACAGGGTCCAGCAGTGGTAGGACCGCGGGAGCCATTGTTCTAGTGTTTGTTTCGAAAAGACTGACGAAAATTGGAGAAGCCCTGACCGAAGCATGAGCTGTTAACTTGAGGCCATTGGAAGGGAAATGCTGACATGAATTTGAGGACTTGCAAGATACGACTTTTAGACCTTTGCGAAACACTTCGGAAAACAAACTCTTAGAACTATGAACGACCACGTGTAGACTAAGCTACACACAGTTGAACTGAGCAACAGCGTGTGGACTCGCTGGATGCGACTGAATGTCGTGAAATTCGCGAAATTCAGATTCAACCAGCAAGAACTTGCTTCTTGCCTCTCTCGCTGCGCTTGGCCAGCGAGAAGCGCCATGTGCAGTGCAATGCATCTCGGAGTCAAAGGGATTGGGCACGGTTCTGCTTGAAGATGGTCAGCCAGTGGCATTCACCAGCAGAGTTTGAACAGAAACACAGCTGAAACCGCTCAAATAAAAAAAGAGTTCTAAGCTGTGGTTTTGTGCTACACCGTTTCACCTGGTACGTTTATGGCTTGGAGGTTCCGGCAGAAACTGATCAACAGCCTTTGAAAACCATTTTGAGAAAGCCACTCAGCTGCAGCAGAGATGCATCAAAAGGCTGCTGTGAATGATGTTGCCTTTGCAGCGCTACGAATGCCAAATTCATTATAGGAAAGGTGCCAAGCTCTATGTCGCTGATACATTGTCACATGCATTTGTCACAGACAACCCAGAAATTGATGATCTGAGTGTTTTTAAACAAGTCAGTTCAATTGAAGAGTTTGGAATTTCCAATGAGCTGTTGTGTCAGGTAGCAGGCCATACTGCAGAGGATACAATGTTGCAGGAATTGAATGAGTACCTAGCAAGTGGTTGGCCAGCCAAAGTTTCTCAGGTGTCTGCGGTTGTGTGACCCTATTTTCACATGCGAGATGAACTGGTCATTTTCAAAGGATCAAGGTGCGTAGTTCCGTCAAAGTTGTGGAATACGACACTGGAATGAATATACATGACAAATTCAGGGACCGTAGCTTGTATTTGTTGAGCTAGAGAGTCTAATTATTGGCTCTTGATGACAGATTATAGGAAAATTCATAATTGAATTGTTTTACTTCAGTACATACAAATTAATCAGTCAATAAAGGCTTAGAAAAATTACGGATTACGTTAACAAATGTGAGACGTGCAACTTTTTGCGTGTACAAGGCCAGGCCAGCGAGTCTTTTTACCAACATCAACAGCTATCTCTTCTATGGATAAAAGGTGGAGAAGATTTGTTGAGTTTGAAGGGACATCAATTCTTGGTGACTTGTGACTGCTGAAGCAACAACATTGAGCTTGATCAGCTGAGATTGACATCAGCAGAAACTGTGATCAGGTGTTTAAAGTGGCATTGACACACATCCTACTTCAAGAATTGGTCACACACAATGGGCCTCAATTTGTTGCTGAAGATTTCAAACATTTTGCCAGGCAGTGGATGTTTAAACATGTTATGATGAGTCCTTAATACCATCAGTTCAATGGTATGATTGAAACCACAATGAAGACCGCGGAGCTTAGTGTGGAAGGCATTAGGTGACAACGTGGATGTATGGGTGGCTTTACCAGCCCATAGAAACACATGCAGAGAAGTATTTTCCACATCACCAGCACAGCAATTAATAAGTTGGGAGACATGAAATGTGATGCTGCTCACTGAAGCATTATTGCAACCATCAGTAATCCAGGGGATAGACATGGAAAGTCGATCAAGACGGCAGAAGATAAACATGTCAAATAAGTGAAGAAAATTACCTTCAGTAGGTGTTAGAGCATTTGCATGAATGCAGCTGTGTGCACTTGGTCAAACTAAGTGGACTCCGGTGACTGTCCAGCCCAGATCTTACAAAGTGGAAACTGTAGATGGACAAGTGTATTGTCAAAAAAGGAAGGATTTAAGGGTTGCTTCCAGATATCCTGTGGTGTGGGAAGATTCTGATAAAGAAGAATTGAGCAATGCGGAAGAAGTGGATGAGGAAGTGGAAGATGTGGTTAGCGAAAAAGGTGCAAACATGAGTGATAGAAGTGAACAGGAAGGTGGACTTTGATGCAGTTCAGGACGTATGTAATCAGCACCTCAGAGGTTTTAAGATTACTATTCTTACTTATAAACTGATCTGCTTGTCGGGTCTTGCACATTTTTGTGTATCGGGTATGCAGGTATGGGGTGTAAATCTGCTGAATAATGTTATCACACCTTGGTTGATGTGGTGCATCTATAGGAAGCTTTTGAACTTAGAAATACGTTCTTGTGCTTTCCAACATTTCAGTGATAAGAAGAGCAAAGTTAATGAAGGAGAAACAGGCAACTCAACTCCATCCAGAGGCAACTCAACTCCATCCAGAGAGCGAGAAAGCCCTGTCTTTAATACCATGATGCTCACACATAGTAGACTCGGTTCATAACAGTTACGTCAATATTATTCTCTTTTGTCCTTTATTATGACAGAGACTTAAGCTTCAGCAAACTCTCAAATGTCACTGCAAAGACTTTCTCGGGCTTGTTCAAGCTGAAAATGCTGTAAGTAGAATGACTTGCCTATTGTATAGACCCTGCAGAGAATTTCTAGTTAGTAAAGTGCTTGTCAGGGCTAAGCAAAAGCTCCATCAGTTAAAGTCATGTTGACATCCATTCACAATATATTCATAATGTAAACTTGAATGATTGCTAGTATAGACAGGGATGTGTTGTTGTGCAAACTGTGCTTGGCATTATACTCGCACCTTAATTAAAGTTTTCTGCTAGTTTCTTGAAAAAGCCCTTATTCTTTTGAATGTTAGGCGTCTCATTAAAACTCAGTTGGTGATCTTACCTGATGACGTGTTTTCAGACCTGTCATCGTTGGAAGAGCTGTAAGTTGTATTTGTGCCTGTGTAACAGAGTCAAGGATGTGGATGAGATCTTTTACTGTGCAGCTGATGTGATTGTGATTCAGTCGCCCAGCCATTGAACATACGGGTTTATCATGATGTTGCATGAGTTTACGATAATTTATCGACGGCAAATGTTTGCCAGTTTCAATGATATTGACGTCTAAGGGTGGAACCACAAATATGGAGGCTTCTAGAAGACCGTAATTCTCCAACCTTACACCGACATTAGTCAAAAGCCATCATGAAAGAAACGCCATTTTGGAAACAGCATCTGAAAGTATTGCACCTATGAGGAGTAAAAGGGGTTGAAGAATCAAAATTTCAATTTATTATACCCTAGCACCTTCACAAAATGGTCTATCCAGGTCATTTTGTGTGTGTTTGAGCTAGAGATGGGACCCTTTCTCTAAACATTGCATGACATTACCCATCATAGGGCAGCATGTCAGGGTGTGCACCGGGACTTGCATAAGGTAGAATATACACACGCTTCGCATGGAGATGCAAGCAAGACAATGCTGATTGATTATGATGATGGTATGGATATCAAATCTTGTTAATTGACGCTTGTCAGTGAATACACATGAATTGAACTGATTTAATAATCAACAAGTCACATTTCACTGATGGCACAAACCCAGACAAAACGAGTGGCTGAGTGGCGTGTCAGCACAATCAACCCATGGATACCATGAGTATGTGGTTGTTGTCCAATAGGAGGAGTACATAGGAATGTTAAGTCGGAGGAAGAACCGCTCTGTGCCAAATACTGTTTGTCCATATGAGAGAAATTTACTCAAAAAGCATTAAATTCTTTAAGGATGGCCTCCTTTTTTGCTAAGTGGTAACCAGAATGAAGACTGCAATGATCAGCTGATCATTGCAGTCTTCCACATTACTTGAGAGAAAATTCCTCAGAAGAAACAAGTGATGAGCTAGGGGGTTGTGATAGCCAAGGAAAAGAACACAAGAAGGAAGATGAAGGAAGCGATCACCACTCACAGTTTAGGGTAAGACGAGACAATGAACCAAGACTGTGGCCTTGAGCTGAGTAATCTGTGGCTTGTTATGGTAGGAGGATGAACATCACACACACACACCTCCCCACTCCCTCCCCTTGTACGCATTATTGTCACCTTGACCAAAGCTTGCACACACACACACACACACACACACACACACACACACACACACACACACACACACTTAGATCTACTGTCCCTACGTCAATCCAGATACTACATAAACTGCTGTGCTTACTTTAGGTGAATAAGGCCTGCGTAGTTCAGGGCGAAACATCCTAAACAATAAAAAAAGTTGCGGGAATCAGTGATTGGAGTGTCTGTGAATCATTCTTCCCAGCGTGAGATAATGCCTTTTTAGAATAGTAAAGTTAATGAAGAAAAATATGGGCAACTCAGCTCCATTCAGAGAGCAAGAAAACCCAGTTTCGAATACCACCATGCTCACACAGATTAGACACAGTTCACAGCTGTTAATTCAATTTTGTTCTGCATTTTTGTGTAACATGACAGATACTTAAAGAACAACAAGAAACTATTAAATGTCTCTGCAAGGGCTTTTTCAGGCTTGGTTAGCCTAAAAACGCTGTAAGTAGGTTGACTTTTTCTGATTGTGCAAGCTAAAAAAGTTGACTTTGCCTGTTGTTTAGACCTTGCAGGAAATTTCTTGTTGGTAAAGAACTTGTTGCTAGAGGACTAACTCAAAGTTCCATCAGTTGAAGTCTTATTGACACTCATTCACAATGCAGTCATAGTGATAAATTCATTGACTGGTAGTGTAGTCAGAGATATGGTGTCATGAATACTGTGCAGCATATTATAGTCATACCTTCCTTAAAATTCTCTCATAGTTTCCTTGACAAAGCTACTATTTTTTTTATTGTTAGACTACTCGAGCGCTGCAGTAACTTGAAAACCTTACCCAATGGAGCGTTTTCAAACCTGTTATCTTTGACAAAGCTGTAAGTTTCAGTCTTGAATGTTTTTCAGCACGAAGAGGATTGGTGCAGGTGCATATACCGTGAATAGGTAATG
>JAOWAW010108614.1:12500-14048 GCA_028565695.1 Nicola tetela
AATTTTTGATCATGAAAAATTTCGATCATTGAGCTTTCTAAGAGGTTCAGTCAAAATTTATTTTCGATCAGTTGTCATCAAAAGAAAAAAAAAGGACAGATCCCCTGAGTCCGATTGCAGCTGTGATGTGATACATGGTACGCAGCATTGGAATGTGTTGGTGTACGCTCTGCGTGCTGGTTTGTGCCGCCCAACCAACTACTACTGTATTTAATTTCAATCGGAATTTAATTTCAATCAATCTCCTTGGTGATCGAATTGAGCGAAATTTAAATTCTGATCGAAAATTTCTCCTTATACAGTATGTGGGAATGTACAGATAAGTGTTTCAGTGTGTCCGTACGCATGTGTGTGATGATTCGAAGAGAAAGGTGTAAGTAGCTGAGCACATCTCGCACGCTGAAAATTAAAACAGCAGCAGTTGGCCCATTCATCAGTCAATTACTGCCAGTCTGTATAGAATCCGAAGAAGAGAGAGAGAAAATCCTACACCACTAATACAAGACTAAGCCTGTGTGTATGTGTGTGTGTGTGTGCGCGCGCGCGCACGGGCGTGTGCGTGCATGTGCACGCGTGTGTGTGGTGGAGTTCGTCCACATTACATTTGCCAAAAGGATTCAATAAATAGTAGTATAAAATCGCAAGCTGTGTGTAGAACTTCAAACGTGAGTATTCAACCACACGAATATGTTTGTGTGGCACCAGGCCTGTTAACCTCTGTTTATGCCTTAGAGATGGTTACCTGATGACCAACACTAGACCATATTTTCAGCATACCACATATTTCCCAGTTTTTCACTCAGTTTACTGGAGCTCTGCTAAGTTGTAATTGGAGTCTCACACACATTAAGGTTTAAGATTAATCTTCCTCAAAGTGCAGGAGAGAAGAGGAAAGAAGGAGAAAAGTACTTGACTTCTGTCATTATCAGTACTGATAAGGATATAAAGTGCAGGAACTGCTGGAAATGTTCAGACCCCAGGCACAAGCATGGCCAGGAAATGGCAGAATGACTGTTTGCAAATAGGTTACTGATTGAGATCCAGTGCCTTGCAGAAGACGGTCCTTTCTACCTGTTCGAATGAGCCAACACCTTAGTTGCTAGTCCTATGCCTATGGCTGCTGGCTAAGTCCCTAATATTGGTTTGAGGGCACAACTGGACTGTCTGCCACTTGCATGATGACTAGTTTCATGGATATATCCCTTAAATGGCACTGAAAGGAAGTTCAGGAAGAAAAGGACATTGCTTTCAGTATTGAAACAGCATATTGCCGATTTCATAATATGTGAACACATTTTGTTACATTTGTGTTGTTTCTCTATACATGCAGAGGAATGCACTCCAACAAAATAACCTCTCTTCCAGCCAACGTTTTCAGTGACCTAGTATCGTTGGAAGAATTGTATCTTAGCCCATTCATAGAACCATCACAACAACTCAGGCCGGTTAAGTAATGTCTAAATTCTGCAAAACCACATGTTGGGTTTGTGGGGTTCTAGCCGTCCTACACGCACCAAACTTGATCAAGAGCTTCCTCTCAGCTATAGA
>JAOWAW010108625.1:0-14045 GCA_028565695.1 Nicola tetela
CTCTCTCTCTCTCTCTCTCTCTCAATCTGTCTGTCTGTCTGTCTCTGTCTCTGTCTCTTTCACTCTCTCCCTCTCTCTCTCTCTCTCTCTCTCTCTCTCTCTTTCTCTCTCTGGATCTATCCCTTTATCTATCTGTATCTTTTCTCCTGCCAATTACAGGTGCTCCATCCCTAATAATGGCAGCGTCGGTACCGATAGTCATCCCGGTCATGATCAATTCCGGTGTTTACCGCTCTTCGGGTTACTGAGTTAGGTGCTTGCTCATCATAAATGCAGAGACTTCAACTGCAGGATCGCAGCTGGGTCATCAAGCGAGGACAGCTCTCCTTCGAGCCGACTCGCAAGAAATTTCTTGGTCGTGGATCATTTGGTGAGGTCTTCACTGCCCTGTGGATAGGCATCCAAGTCGCCGCCAAACGCCTGTACGAAGATGTCTTTACTGGCGAGGCGGCGACGTCCGAAGAGGCCCTGAAGACACAGCAGCAGTTCCACCAGGAGTGTGCTTTGCTCAGCCGCTTACACCATCCTCACATTGTCCAACTGTTTGGCGTCTATCTGCCCGACGACTACCCAGACGAGTCTCCTGTGATAATCATGGAGTTGTTGAGCAAGACTCTGCGCTCTTTGATTAACAATGGGCCCAAGCTGTCTCTCCTCGAAGCTTTGGACTACGGCCTACAGATATGCTCTGCTCTCTGTTATTTGCACGGCCAAGACGAGCCGGTGGTCCACCGTGACCTCACCACCAACAATATCATGCTCACTTCGCACGGAGTCTGCAAGATTGTTGACCTCGGATTAGCTAAAGTCTTCGACGATGCGGCCCGCAAGGCGCTAACGTCTGTTCCTGGTAACGTTTGCTATATGCCCGCGGAAGTCTTGGCTAATGTGGGAGTGTACGACGAGCGTCTGGACGTGTTTAGCTTCGCTGTGGTGATGCTGGAGATGCTCAACGGCCGTCTGTCGCAGCCTACGAAGGAATTTCTCGAACGGCGGCCTGGAGGTTTGCTGGCTCCAAGGGCGGAGAGTGTACGCCGTGCCACCGACCTCGCTCTACTTGGAGACCATCATCCTTTGCGAGATTTCATCCTTTGTCTCCTTCAGCCTCAGGAATCCCGACCGTCAATAGCGAAGGCCTATCAGCAACTCTTGACCCTACGGTCAAGCGAGGCTGTGGCCAGAGTAGCTATCCGAGAGAGTCGTACCATGCGTCACCAAGTTGTCCAGTTGGAAGAAGCTCATCAGCGCGATGTCCGTGAGCTTAAAGAACAGGTAGGGAACAATTTATTGCTCAGAGGCTCTGTTGTCAGATTGGTCTAATGGCCCAAAGACTCCGCACCGGAGAAAGAAAAATGTCTATGAGAAGGAGACAGGGTAGCCTGACCAAGAGTGGCTCGATTGCACCATCCTGGAAAGCTATCCTGGAAAAGGCTATGACGTTGCTTATACACTAGTTACCACAACAATGCAAACTATTCCGTCATCGATGCCAGTTTGGTGCCTGTCTTGAGAAGAAAACTCTGTGAGCTTAATCCAGTCCCAAATGATTTGCTATTCCTTTCTAAATCTTGCTAGGCTTTAAGAGTAGGATTCAGCGATGTCAGATCTGGAACATGACAGCAACGTTTTCCCTGCTACCTCATTTTTTTGTTCAAGCTGGTAGGCAACAAAAGCATTTGCTACTGGGCCCCCATGGACCTAACTGTAACTCGGTAAGAAGCGTTCCTGGACTGTAGCCCAGCAATGCCTATGCAGGATGAATGAATACCCTCAGTGCAAATAATTTGAATCAAATTATGGCACGTGCGCAAATGCAATAAATGCTGGTTACATAATCAACCTTGGATTTGTAGACTAGCACATGAAAATTGAGATGATAAGAAAGGCTCCTTCTCCTTTCCAGATGGCTCACGCTCAACTTGCTTTGGAAGAAGTTCAAGCTCTCTTGAAGAAGAAGAATGAGGCGGTGAGATTCTCTTCTAACGTATCTAACTGTAGCGATAATTATATAACAAGGAAGTTCATCCAACAATGTAACGATTGACTTCTGCAAAACATGAAAGAAGAGAAAAGGCGCTAAGATCATTTTGCGTAGTTTTCCGTACAGGCCGTTCCAAGTCAGTGACGTCAATACTCTGCTGGCATAAACCAATTACTTTGACAATGCATATTTCAGTCATTTCCAACAATTTTTCATATGGTTTGTTTATTTGATTTCTTCTTCCATAAGGAATATCAGGGTACCAATATCTCAATTTTGGTTGAAAATGACTTTAGGGCCCTTTTCTCATGAGCCAGCTCATTTATTTTAAAGCTACATTGATCCTGACTTTCATGTAGTACCTGTAGATCAGTGTTGGCAGTGGTTGGGCTGTGGTATAAATTTGAGCTTACTTCGGATACACATATTGCACTGTTGATGCACATGTTGCACTGTTGATACACATGTTGCACTGTTGATACACATTATGTTGCACTGTTGATACACATGTTGCACTGTTGATACACATGTTGAACTGTTGATACACATGTTGCACTGTTGTCAAGGAGCATTTTTAAACCTTCAAGACTAGATTCTACAGTTGTCCAACATTGTTTTCCCATGCACTTTGATAAGGATGTCTACATTTCAGTTTGCCCTGTTGAAGTCTTGACAGGAGTTTAATCATTGTTGCTATAGCTGGTGGAAAGTCAAGAAACACTTCAAGAGCTACAAGATCAGTTGCAGGAAAATTGTGAAGTGGTAAGTGTTACTCTAGATCTGGTGGCTCAGGTCTAAGCCATTAGAAATTTACTCCTTGATCAAGAAATGTAAAGTGAATTTAAAGACTCAATTGAATATTGGTTCAGGTCTATATTGGCATGACATATGTAGGTCCATCAAATTTTCATGTCATTTTTAGGGACATAGTATATGGATATAAGTGTCCATCACCTCCCCTTCTGCCATACTAGGCTGAGTAGAAGTGACAGACAGGTCTGCTTCTGTGCCACAGAGGACCTTTCATCACAGGGCACAAGTACTTGCACTGCTGAATAAAAAAGAAATTGTGCACATGCTAAATGATGTACAGCCATGGTCCACACAAATGGACTCATGGTGATGTTGCCACTGTGCGGTGAACTCAAGCTGATCGTGGGCTCAGTGGCTGTCTTTAGTCCTCTGGAACATATTAGTGGGGCCTTGCTCTCAAGGCTGAAGTATGGGCATGGTTTTTAATGTCATTGGTTCAGTCACAAACGAGTATTATGGGCTCCAACCTCTCCCCTTGCAGAATCTGTTGCATTTGAGATCAAAGGGTAAACTTCTGAGATGCTCGATTAGCTGGCATTTGCACACATACGGTGACCATGCTGTGTGTGTTGTGTTGTGAGTGTGTGTGTATGTATACGTGTGTGTGTGTGTGTGTGTGCGTGTGTGTGTGTGTGTACTGTGGCAGCTCCATTACAGTAATTCATCACACTGGCTTTGATGGCCTACCTTAATGGTTGTGCGGTTTGAACTGACATGCTGAATAAACTATTTAGACAGTCAGTATTTCACTTTTTCTGCGTATGTTTTGGTGAAGATGGCGAACAGTGGAGAAACGCTACAAGAGGTGCAACATCAGTTGCAAGAGAATCAGGCCATAGTAAGTGTATCTCCTGTAATTCAGTTCTTTAAAATGTAAAACGCTTGAACGTGGACTGTACAGCTGTCATTCGCATGAGCAGAACTTGACGACTGTGTGAGTTTCAAGTTTGCAAAGACATTGAACTACTTTTGTATATTTCGGATCAATACTTTGCAGGTGGCCAGCAGTCGGCAAGCACTACGTGAGGTGCATGGTCAACTTCAGAGGAGCAGTGTGGCAGTGAGAGCCCTCACAGCTAACTTTTCTTTGGCTGCACTGGCTGAATGGATCAACAACTCAAGTCTGCTTGCAAGATTAAGAATATAAATACTCTCTAGCTTAGTTTGACTCCGATGATGCAACCTTAAATTTGGGTGCTTTTAATTTTGCTCTAGATGACAAGTAGTCAAGCAACGTTGCAACAGGCCCAGGCTCAGTTGACAAAAAGCAAAAAAGCTGTAAGTACAGTACGACAACTGAGAGCACTTCTTTCAATACTTTTATGGCCTGCCTCACAGGCAAGAAGAACTTCAACAGGTGTTGCTAATGACAGTACACCATGTAAACCTTGAGCTCGAAGTTCACAAATGTTTTGTCTCAAAGTCTATCATTCTATCAATCTTCTTTTCCAATACTCTGCAGGATGGTCTCTTCCCTCAGAGGAATTTTTTGTTAATTTGAAAGCACACATTATAACCAATGCAGATTCACATGATCACATCAATGGAAAGGTTGCAGCCTAATGACACCTTAGCAGAAAAACAATGAAAACAATGAAGTTAAAACTCCTTTAAACTGTTATATTCACCACAACCTGGGATTTCATTCGCTTTTTGCCTTCACTTAAGTCAGCTCTTTTCCTGTTTCTGTAGGCTAATCGACACAATAAGGCTCACCAACGTGGGATGTGTGGGTTAAAGAAACAGGTATTTTTATATTCACCCCAAACTCTGACTTCATTTGCATTTTGCCTTCCCTAAAGTCGGCTCTTTTCCTGTTTCTGTAGGTTGCTCGACACAACGAGGTTTACCAACGTGAGATGTGTGGGTTAAAGGAACAGGTATTGGTGTAATTTATACATGATATATAAAAAATAAATTTAAGTATACAGTAATTACATAAAATCACAAACCAGGCTTCAGTTGAATTTAATTTGCGCTACTAGTACTGTGCCCATTGCACATGCTCAAGGAAGGTCCAGATTTACACGTGAGTGTGGTCCTTCATTAAATGAGCATTAATTCTAGACCATGCGACTCAAAAGTCTGGATACCGACGCTACTGCTGATGGTGACAAATCATCTTGACAGTTTTGAACTGTACAAAGTTTGCCTTTGTGAAGATTTTACTTATCAGTTTTCTAAAAGAGAATACTAGTAGTTAGTGAATGAGTAATCAATTGTCTGTCATATTTGTTAACGTGGTAGTAATAAAACGCCCTGTCATAAGTTACGTACAGAACTAATTCTTTTGGCTTGCCATATTAATTGCTGCAGATGGTCAGTAGTCAGCAAGCACTTCGACTAATCCAAACTCGGCTCTGGGAGAACAAAACAGTGGTATGTCATTTCACTAATATATTGTTAGAAGACACTAGTTAAGAAAGCTCACACTGGCAACAGAAATTGCAATGGTGCAAGCATGAGCAGTTTGTCATGGAGTTTACTGCTGGCATTTTCCCTGATGGCTTTGAAGCCGTAAATGTACAAAATGTCGGTGTAAATGTAACACTTTTCTTTGACAAATCTATCAGCTACTAGCACTGGTCCTAAAAAAACTTCGATCACAAATTACAAGCATCAAAGCAAACAAAAGACTGAAAATCCAATTACTCTTGACACACTGAGTGAAAACCTTAAACATGCAACAGTTTGTAAGGGCAAATGACCAAGGTGACACACTTTGGATGGTGTTTGTCAAAAATTGATCAGACAACACAAAATGACCAACTTTGTGTTTAAGTTGTTGTATTTGCCACTGCTCACACTGTTCAGTGTAAGTTAACCATTTCATTTAAGCGACATCTTCACGGTGGGAATGTAATCAACTCCTACACTTCACTGACTCCAACCAAGATAGAGTGGATCTGATAGATGAGTCCAGGGTAATCTACCAGATCAGATGTGAAGACTGTAAGAAGGCGCACATTGGTGAGACTAGGAGATCAGCTTGGGTACGTTTAATGGAACACAGATCACATGCGTGAAATGGTCATCCGGAGCTGTCTGCGGTCACTGCCCATGCATGGGAAGGTCACAGGTTGATCTGGGACGCGGAGATCATCCAGAAAGAAAGAAACTTGAGAAAAAGACGTGTGAAATAGGCGCTAGAAATCTTTACACGCAAACAGGGTGATAGCGATGGGATGAACAGTGATAAGGGCTGTTAACTGAGTAAACTCTGGTTTGATCTTTTTACACCTTAGTGTTGACATTTCAGTGGTAAGCATGCACTCGTTCAAACATTCCCACATTCACACCAATTGTCCGTTGAAGTAGAGTCAAGTAAACACATGCACTTGTTCATGCTTTCACACTAGATGTACATAATTGTAGCACATAAAGTATGTTGCATTGTTAAGTTGTTTAGATCTCTGCCTGATGAAGGCTGCGAAATGACGGCTAAAACATTGCAAAATAAATGTTGGTTGGAGTCAGTGAAGTGTCGTAGTTAACCATTTCAGTTTCCATTTCTCAATGTCTGTTCTCACACCTAGTCCCTTCCTGTACCTTGGATTTTGCTGCAGAGCACAGCTCAACAGCGTGAGATACATGACTTGAAGAAACAGGCAAGTGCAAGTGTTGGAGCTATGGTGTCAATCTTTCTGCTGTTCTCCTTTTTCATATTATGACCAAGTCATGAGTTAAATTAATGCACTTGGCAAATGTTAACTGGGCTTCCACACTGATGTATCTAACTATAAAGGTTCTAAAAATAATTTGTCTGTTCGTCTGTTTGTTGAGCTTAGATGTCTTTTGGAACTTGGCTTTTGTCCAGGTGACCACTGGTGTTCAGGAGACTGTCAGATGCATTGAAAAGCAAGCATTTTCACAGGTTAGTGTTGGACATCAGTGCATGCACACATATATACAGACAGACACTTTCAAGCTTTTATTCACAAAATTTTATGTCCCTTCTCGCTAGCTGAGCACTGTGAAAGACGCGAGAAGGCTGAGAGACAACTGCACCAGAAATACTATTATTACCCTTCATAGGGACTGGTTTCAATACGTTTTCCACTGAGTTATAGTGCATGTATGAGTGAGTAACTGTGTGTGTCTGTGTGCCTGTTTGTGTGTGTCTCTCTTTCTGTATGTCTGTCTGTCTGGTAAGTGTACAAAGTATCCAACGTAGAAGTGGATGTTCAAGTGTCGACTGGAGGATCCATATATCAGTCACCCTTTTGGAAAAGGAACAATTAGTTTACTCCTTCTTGCTGCTGTGTTGTTTTCCAATAGAGTGCTACACTTATCATGTTCAATGTGGCACACGTATGAACAGATGCCTCTATGTGTTTCCATGATTTTCGGTGCAATAGCATGCAAAGAATAGATCTCCTAAACAAGCATATGCCCCACAACAGCTAGAGACTTTGTGTCCAACAAAAGGCTGTGTCATGAACCCATAGTTCATGTTCAGACACAATGATCATGTTGCTAAGCGACAGGGCATCACAAAGGCAACATCATTTTCAGTTACCATCCGCAACGTGTACCTTTGTGCTTGACATTTTGGCTCCTTGTTGGTTCATGCTCTTGTAGCTGTGACTTGAAAATGTATCATGTTGCAAAAATGTATTGTAAGGATATATAACACCCACTCTATGGCCTTGGGTTAAAACTTGCAGAAACCCCATATCCCACCAATCTTCACACTTATCAGTCAAGAGGCCTAAAATGAAAGACATCAACTTTCCAAAACAGCATCTAAACATGTAGCTCCTATGAGGAGAAAATGGTGCTCGAAATTTCAAATCTTCAAACTTCTGAACACTATAACACCTTCCCATAATGACCTATCAGAACTGATTTTTGGTATGTGAGCTTGAGGGGACCTTTCCAAAAACAGTACTACAGTTTTTCAAAATGATATCTGGATGTTGCCAAACCACACATCAAGCCCTCAGGGTGGGGCTTACAAGTCCATTTTGAAGGCTTGATTCATCTGCATTTTGGCAGCTTCAAGATAGAAGTTTGAAAAACTCTACACCATTTTTAATAGGCTCCAATCTCAAGCTCACATACCAAAAATCAACTTGATTGGACACTATATGAAGATGCTAGAGTGTTAAGAAATTTTGAAAATTTGATTTTTGTCGGCCACAATTTTTTTCCTTGTAAGGGCAACATTTGTTGACGCTGGTTTAGAAAATAGAGGTTTCTTGTGATGGCCCTTTGACTGAATGAGTGAAAGGTGGGCGAATTTGGGACTTTTGCAAGTTTGCAAAGAGGGAGTGCCACCCTTAATGTTGCAATATCAGTATCTATTTGTTACACATCTGGTCTGACGTGAAATCACAGCCTACAGCTCTCCCAATGTTTCATGTTAACATTTATTGTAGAGGGAAAAATGTGATATGTTCAGACATGCTGGCACACAGACCTCTCTTAGTGAAGTCCCAACTTTTCTTTAGCCCTGAACTTTCAATATGTTGATATGTTAGAAGGGCCTGTGAGGGCTCCATGCATTTCTGTTGCCTTCTTTGATTTTGCAAAACCAAACTGTCTGTTCTTGTATAGTGCCAATCAAACTATTGATAAACTATACAAAGCAAATTATTGCTAATGTCTAGCTATGAATGGAGAAAACAAATACATCTTAGCTTTCTCTTCATATACTTTATGAAGTTGTGGGTGATATTTTTTTGCAGTAGCTGTTCAAATTTATAAACGTTTCTTTCTTGTGTTGGTCCAGAGAACATTTCTAAGTGAAGTCCGAAGGTTTCACATTGCTGTCCAAGAAATAGAGCAACAGTGGGATTGTCAGGTCAGCCAAGGCCAAGGAAGTGGCTCTGACAGTGAGGAGGGTGGTGCTGAAAGCGATGAGGGTGGTGTTGAAAGCAAGAAGGGTGATGTAAGCGATGAGGGTGGTGTAAGTGATGAGAGTGAATTTGTCCATATAAGCGATGAGGGCAGTGCTGAAAGCGAGGAGGGTGGTGCTGAAAGCGAGGAGGGCTGTACAAAAGTGATGAACGGTGGTGCTGAAAGCTTGACAGAGCATCAGGTATGTTTGAGATATGCAGTGACCTGTTGTTACCAGATCTAGAGCATGTGATTGATGATCAACAATATGTGCAAGTTTTTGCTTTCTCAGACACGCTCTGACACTGTGTTAAAGGGCAACACCTACCCCAAATCAAAATTTCGCCTAATTATCTTCTTCTCTTTGGAATACATCTGCATGAATCAGTGGGAGCTAGAGCTGCTACATTTCACTGGTCTGATTAAAGGCAGCTGCATAACTGTGCTGCCTTTGACCTAAGTAGTCCCAAGCTTCCAACCGTTTTTTGACATGTACTTGCATATAGCTCTATATGTATGTGCAAGTACAATGTCTATGCTATAGCTAAGAGCCTACAGTCCAAAATGGAAGGAAGAGGCCACCTATTCCTCACCAGGCATCATATTCCGAGCCAGTGCTACATACTGGAAAGTTGCTGTCCTTGCTGTCATAACCAAAAATTAAGCAGGGAGCTGTACTAGCGGCTCCTTCCTTCTGATTCTAAACCTAGCTTCTTAGCATAGGCATTATACATCTACATGCAAGTATATGCTGGCATGCAGAAGCAAAGCAGGAAGCTTGTGATAGAGATACCGATGTCACAGGGGATGACACGTCCATGCGACTCAACCTATCTCTTTAGTTGACCAATGAAGGGTGGCAGTTCTAGCTCCCGCTGCTTCAGGTGGAAATATTCCAAGCTTAAGAAGATGACCTAGGGAAATTTTGATTAGGAGGTTGAGTTGACCTTTAAAGTTTGCATCAGATGTAACTAGGAAAACTCTTTCACAATGGTTCAGGCTTCCAAAATTAGGTGGAATTTCATTGTTATTTCTAAGCAGAATTTGTAAGGGACATCAAAATAAAGGACTTTTTTTATGCAACAGACACTTATTCTTGCAGGGAGTTTTACTCAAAATATGAAGTCCTCTCTTCACAAAACATAACCTGAACATTTCAGGGCTACACTTTTTCTCATTCTTTTGTGGTTGTAAGGAGTTCTTACTGGATAGGTGGCATGTGATTCTTTTTCAGGAAACTTTCCCTGTGTTTGGTTATTTATCATTGTAGGGCAGTGGAGGACTTGATTACGATGTACAAGAGGCAGAGATGGAGGTTTTGCGGAAAGCTCGTGAACAAAACTGCCCTTTTCCTTTTGCTGAGGTCAGTAGATGCCAGCAGAATATAGCTTATGTTGCACAATAGGCAGCGGGTTTGATTGAGGTTACTAAATGACAACAACTAGTATTCAAATGAGATTCTAAGTTGAAATAAATCACTCTGTTGATCAAGCTTTCATGTTGATGATGCCTTAATTGTAATGTTGGGACTTTATTTTTCAGACATAGATAGTGAGTAGTGTGATTATACATCTGTGCATAACCAGTCATTGGTGTACCCTAAGAATAATCCTTCTGGCTTGAGAGCATGTGTGCAAATGTTTTATTTCCACAAATTAATAAAGGGACACTGTGAAACTAATTTTCCTGAATCAGTAGCAGCCTCTAAATGCATGCACCCTAGCTACAGATTTCAAATTCAAATTTGAGCCTGCAGGAAGGCTGTCTCATCATTTTGTTGCATATATCTATAGCCGGTCATAGGTGCCTAAGGCGCATTGTCACCACTGTACGACTGCAAATGGATGGCACCAGTACAAGTACTTGGCACTAGCCCTTGACCATTCTCTTGAAAGCAAACAGCTGTTGTAGCATTTCCACCTGGCTTTCGCTTTGATAAGGCAAATTTACCCGGTATAGCTCTGGTTGTGTTCACATGCAGCATCTAGTGCCAGCACCTAGGCAAAACCGCTAAGAAGGGAGACAGTTTTGGAGAGTTCTCCTTGTTTGGCACGGCCTGAACACAGTCGATGATGTAGTTTTCAAACAGTTTGTTGTTGCCTGTACCTGGTTTAAGTCCTAATCAGCGCTGCTGTCACCATAGTCAAATCCGAAAGGACTGTATTGTTTTAGGCACACCATAATGTGAAAACAACTTGTAAACACTTTAGAGATGGCCATGGATCAACCACTGCACTTCAATGGACTCCTTAATATCCCATTTCCATGCATGCATAATCCTTGCATAGAGCTGGATGCTGGGATCATATATGCATGGCTGGGGTGTGCATGTGCAGTAATTGTGTATGAGTCAGTGCTTTATACTTGTGAATGCTAGGGGATCTATGCGGCTTTGAATTTTCTGTTCTGGATTACAAGTTTGCACCATATGCAGTGTCCCTTAAAGAGTGTTTCTGGTCATTCTTTGGAAAGCTCATTTTTTCTACCACACCAATTGTTGTCTTGCAAACGTGTATGGTAAAAAGAAATAGAAAATGAATGGATTTCTTCATGCCACTAAGGTGTGAGATAGGATAGAAAGGCAATGATATGGAGTTGTCTGTGTGATGCACATAGCCAGTGAAAAAAATTGTGAAGTGAAAAGACAAAATGAAGCTTAACTAACATGACCCACTAATCAACCCAATTGTCTTCAAACCTAATAGCTGTTGATTGAAGACTGGCCTCTATTCTTCTCTTTTGCTTTTGGCAGTGGAAGCAGCTTCCAAACTTCACCAGCACTGCACTCGTGAAGTGGAATCACATGTTTGCAACAGTCTTCAATCACAGACTCTTTGCCTCATTTTCTACCCTAACTTATGGCCGTGTCAAAGCATGCATCTCATTTACAACTGATCTCCTCCAGTGGACAGCACTTCCCACACCAACAAATGCCACATACTGCCATGCTTTGTTTTCATTTCAGGGTCAGCTCTACGCAGCATTCTCGCAAGGAGCATCAGATGATTCACCTTTAACCTTACATCGACTAGTTGACATCACCACCGGGCAATGGAAACGAACACAAGATGGAACTTTACATAACAAGCAGAGGAATTTTGCACCTGCTGTGCTCGGGGAGAAGTTTTTCGTGATTGGTGGTTCCGATGGTACCAACTTACTCCAAACTGTTGCCGTCTATGATCTCGTTGTAGAGAGGTGGTATATGTTTAGTGAACAATATACCCTACCCATACAGATTTCTTATGGACAGGTTTTTCCCCACAGCAACCATCTTTGCCTTCTAGGTGGCTATCAACAGGAGAAAGAAAAGAAAGTCCTTTTCACCACACCCATAACTGAAGATTATGAATTCAACTGGGTGGACAGTGTGGTGAAAGAAACACTCCATAGCCTGTGTGGAGGATGTTCCCTACATGACTGCCTTCTTGTAGCTGGTGGTAAGTCTCAAGGTCACGATTCGGCAGAAGTTTTCTGCTTTGACAAGGAAACTGGCGCATGGCTCCAACTTCCCAGTCTATATCAGCCCAGATGTGAACCAATCCTTGTGAAGTTCGGCAATCGGTTGGTATGTATTGGAGGATACACCACAGGAGGATTAAGTTGTTCCAGCATAGAAATGATGGAGTTGATGGGTTGTTCTTAGACATTCTTCCCTTGGACATTTCCCTCAAAATGCATATTCAGGATGACATCAACATTATGTTTAAATATCCTAATTTGCATTCTGACCTCTATGGTGGCACTATTCACCTAAGCTATCTTGTCTCTCCATTTGTTTACCTCTATTTGGGTTAGTCTTTTTGCCAGTTGGTCTTTTGGGTTATTACTCTGCCTGGCATCCATCTGTCTCCTTATCAATGCATCTTACTATGTATGTGTCTATCCAGCATTTTATCTATCTATCGATCTATGTATCTCCATGTGTCTATCTATCCATCTTTCTGTGTATCTCTTCATTGGTTTGTCAGCATATCTGTCACTCTGTCTCTAGATCTGTGGCTTTATCTCAAGGGTCTAAGTGTTGAATCATATCAACCACATTACAAGTATACTGTCCAACATGTATACATCTGCAATTGCCATGTCTGTTACTGAATGCTAGAAAAAAAAATATGAATGTTGGTGCTCATACTACTGTTTCATCCTTTCTCGTGTATGTGGAAGCTAAAGACTGCAAACTATACAGATCTATTGGAAACAGTTATTTTCACAATTGCTCTTGTATAAAATAATTGATTTTGCTATTGCTCAACCAGCATGCAGGTATACATTTTGTAAATCACTTACAAATGAGTTTATGCACGTTTGTATGCATCATTGGTGACCATGACTATCAATGCACAAATCTTAACGCTGACACATATCCTAGGCCTATATGTATCATTGGCTCAATGTATACACACACACACACATTAACATAATGTTTGTCCAAAGATTTCATCTTTTCCGTGTATACATCTGTGATGAATCATAATATTTTCTGTCTTTAGCTGGATGCTGTCATACCATATTACAATAGCAAACAGTAACACATGCTTGCCTAATCAGCTTACCATCGCAGGTGCAGCAAAGGCATTCCATTTCACAAAGGTGTACTACTATGCATTTTTAAGCAGACACATTCCTACGTATATCACATCCTATATACACCTCTCCTGATTTGTGTTCTCAGTAAGGCATGTTTGTGACCTGGTGGTGTGAATATGTCATTTTGTGGTAAAGAACTTCTACCAGTTGTGTGTTGTGCTGAAATTTCTGTTTTTATTTCACTTAGTGTTGTGTTACCGGAAAAATCCTAAACCTCATTTACAAAACAATGCCCAAAATTATGTTTTTTGACCTGCCATGTTTTCCTGTCTCTTCTATATGTATTTGCCTCCTTATGAGTGGAGCATAGAATGTGCAACACACACACATACACACACACACACACACACACACACACACTACAAACACACACACACACGCACGTCACGTGCACACACACACACACACACAGCTTTTTCCTCCTTCTCATGCCAATTTTCCTAGCTGTTGCACTGATTTGACTAACCAGCATGACCTGCATGTATGTACTTCTGTCTACTGTTTGTGCTCATTTCAAGCATGCACAGTAAATGCACATGTGCAGAGGGATGATGGTGACATGATCGTAACACAAAAAAGTTGCATTTTGAGAATGTATTATGATAGATGCACGATTACTGAGCTCATATACACCTGAAAGAGGATTGCTGGCTGTCAATCACTTGTTGACTAATACATAAAGGTGTGTCAACAGTGTGTGTATGCAGACATACCCAGCAACAGGCCTATAATGGCATGCCTGATTTGCCACACACACACACACACACACACACACACACACACACACACACACACACACACACACACACACACACACACA